>JASANC010004490.1:0-96888 GCA_030248135.1 Theristus sp. LFF4_11
TCGTGCCAAGACCAAACAATGGTTTCAGGCAAACACCATACTTGGACGGGTAATCCCGCCTTGATGACCTATTATTGGACGAATGTCTATGGATGAATGCCGACCCTCCGCAAAAATTGAGGAGTGGAACGGATTTTCATTCTTCATTTCTTCACTTGCATGTCCGCATGCCACACACCTAGACCCCCACCCATTTTCTTTGTTTATTTTTATTTTATTTCTTTCTTTACTTTAATTTTTATTTATTTTAATTTATTTTAACACATTTCATATAAATCCCACCTAAATTTCCACCCAAAATCCCAAATTTTCATCAAGCCAGGCTTGCAAAACAGCCCGTCAGTCTTGATGGAAAAACTCACCCCCACAAAATTAAAACAACCCCACAAAAACAAAAATTGAAATTCCGGGCACCTCACCTTGCCGGAATTTCCCAAAATTCCAAAGACTTGTAAAATTTTCGAATTTTACAAGTCCCAAAATTCAACGACGACGACGTCGTCGCCCAAACCTAGAGACGCTGCCCTCTGTTCGGGGTGCAGGTCACAGGTGCAGCTTGCTGCACGTCTAGTGGTGCTTTCTAGCAGCCACTAGACACAAATTTCTAAAAATTTCAGCAAAAATTTATATAATAAATTTTTGCTCCACAAAATTAATCCTAGTACCTAGTTATTGTTTTATTTGTTGTTTTGTTTGTTTGTCTGTTTGTTTGTTGTTTGTTTTGCTGTGTTTTCTTTTGTTGTTTGCTTGTCGTGCTGTGCTTTAACCCTAGTATTTGTTTTAACCTAGCTTAGCAATAAGCTTGGTTGCACATGCACGCTCTCTGTTGCTTGTTTGTGTGTGCCATAATCCACACACAGACCTTGCTTTCAGAGCACTTTCTTTTATTCCAGGCTCACTATAAAGCGATTCAAAAATTATATGAGCCCGAAGAAGCACCGCAAACAACAACAACAACAACATGCCCAGCAACAACAACAACAAGGTGGAGCCTCCACAAGCAGGGGGAGTAAAGGAGAAAGGAGATAATAGTGGGGAAAGATAAGGATGGATCAAACCCCAGCAGGTGATCCTAACAAACGCCAGGAAAATGAGGACGACTCTGACGTCCGCGTGGAGGAATCCTCCATGACAGGCACAAACACCAGTATGGCGCAAGACGCCCAATCTACCAGCAGTCATCAGAGTGTAGATCACCATGATGACGACGAACTCTATTATGAAGAAGAACAGGTGGAGCCACCAGTGGCTCCTCGTGTGATTGATATACCAGAAAACAAGGTTGTAAGCATCCAGGAAATCTACACAGAGTTTGGATTCGGCGATCAAGGATCGACCGAACTCAAACAAGACTACCCAGAAAATATGGCAGTCCAACTCGAGGACGCCGAAGAACGGTGGAAAATGGTTGCCACCGAACTCTATCAACGACGCCCAGAATATCCGAACACGTCAACAGCGTGGCTAACACTAGGAAAGTTCAACAACTACCAGCATTTGCCGGACAAGGCAAAATTGACATCATTGGTGTCAATCAAACCTAGTAGACACATCCACTTGCTGGATAATAATATTGTGCTGCGGTTCTGGGGCAACCAGACCGTGGTGAAAGATCTCACAGACGAGGAGATCGAACAGAGGCTCTATTGGCCACGCCAATGGACAGGACCATGGACGCCTATGCGCCTGGATCTGCAAATTCCCAGAGAAAGCTTGTTCGCGCTTTCGCGCGTGACATCAGGATGGACAGAAGCGGATTACGCTCGTGATTACCCAGCAACAGCAGCACACCTGCTCGTATCCCACTACCAGCCTTATGGGGTGGATACATTCACGGTATTGTACGGCTTGACAGCTCCAAGCCATAAAGCAATAGCAGCAGCCGAGCCGCCGTCGGTGACACACCCGGCGCCGGGCTACGATGATCCAGTATGGCCGATGACACTCGGTGCGTTGACAGACTACTGTCCGCAGTCAGGTGTCGATGTTCAGGCCCTGCGACAAGGACATGTGTCGCACGCTCCGCACCAGTCAAACCTGATCCCATATGCGGATCAGCAAGATCAAATGGTACAATGGATTTACAACGTCTACAGAAACCAGAAACTAGGCCCGATGAGGGCCGGAAAGCAGGAATTGCAGGCCTCGCCTGAACAAGCGGGTATGACCGCCTTGCCGTTCGATCTGTCGGACGACTTGGTGGAAAATACCCATGTCGACCAAGTACCAGAACAAGTGGCACCAGCTACCACAGTGAATATCCATATGTACCTCAATGAGGTCATCAAAAGGGGAGCACCCTACAATACCAAGAACAGGAACGCACTGCCAAAACACCTTTTGGCAATGACGATATGGGACGAGTTGTGGCATGACCGCAACTCATGCTATACCAGGCGTGAGGCGCTGCGTCGACACGTTCGCCTCATTGGCCGTCCAATCGGCCAAGCAACAGAAGTAGTATGGGTGGTAGATAACACCACCACACAACTCCAGGAATTGGTGGATTTCATTCACCAGCAGTCCAGTGTCATGAACGGACACATGGCACTGCACTACACCTATTTCGAGCCTGTCGAAGGCCACATGGAACCATTGAACCACAACGAAGTTCCCAGGTTTTACCCCGCCTCCGTGGCTGCGGGTATGAACTACGTCCAGGGAATCAAATATCCAGTACAGTTGTTCATCTGCGCAGGTGCGTATTGCTTTGCATTCGACCTGGCGCTGATGATGGACGCAGCCATGCTGCCAGAAAACATGGAAAAACGGATAGTTCTGATGAACTTTCTCACAAACCAGAATTCGACATTCCATCACTGGGATGATCCGAGTGAGTTCCTCAAGGGACTCACCTATGCCTATTCAGCGGACCTCAAAGAGGACCCGCTGCTCAAACCAGCAGATTACAATCTGCCCAATCACCTGGACAGTCGGCCGTTGCTCTCAGCAATCGGCTATTCAAACATGAAAGGCGTGCGAGCGTATCGCCACAAACACTGGAGAGACGCCTATGTGCCGCCGACACCGGGTACGGTGTTGGCGATGTTCACCTGCAAGATGCACGATGTCGTGCACTACAACCGGTACGGTCGAGACCGTAATGAGATATACCAGGAAGGCTCATGGCTGATCAATTCCATCACCAACCGAAAGGTTGCCATATCATGGGATACAAGGCCAGGATGGCACTACGCATTCCAGTTCAACTGGGTGGTGCTCATCTATGACGCCTTGTTCATGTCCATCGCTTGTTCGAATCAGTTCGCAACAAGCGGCACACAAATGGTGCATCCACAGCATGTCCACCCGCGGTACGACACGTACCGCGCGGCTGTCGACGTCGGTCTGGCATATGTCAACCGAGTTGACGAAGGACCAGTAGACCTTTGCAGTCTGCAGCCAATCACAGTGCAGGACCCAACATTGGGTACCATTCGTTCAAACCCAGTACTGCGACTGTCGTTCGCACAAATCTATGGTGAATACGACAAGGTCGTACGCTTTCTGAAGCAAAACCCAGACGTGGTGCTGACAAATACAGCACCATATATTCCACATCCAGAAAGGAGTGAACCTCCGCCACCACAACCAGGACAACCACCACCACCAGCAACGTACCACCCTGTCGATGTTTGCGATCGACAGCTCATGATGCACCAGTATGTGTTGCAGCGTGAGTGCAAACTGCGCCGCACGCTGACACTGCAGCTCGATGAGAGCCTGAAAACCATTGGTCATACGTCCTATGGCCACTTGTCAGCCATCGAAGCCCAGCTGCTGCGATTCAAATTTCGCACGCTCCAATCAACAGTTGGCATTGCCATGACAAACGCGTCAAGCAACATGGCATACCAACTAGCAAATCTGGTACATTCGGAGCTTGGACGTAGAAACAAGCTCTGCTTCATGCGCGAACCAAAACACCAGTGCAAACCACAGTGTGAACTGGCACCGCCGGATGAGTTCAACCTACAGCCGAACCCACCAGCCAGCTACTTGGGCGTGCAAAACGACCCACAAACACCATGGTTCGACGCCAACTTTATTCGAGTTGGCGAACAATACAAGGATTTTCGCAAAAATTCATTGCGACAGCAACCACAGATGATACGACACACCCTGGAACACAAGGTGGTCGAACACCAGATCGAAACTCCAGGAACTTGGGCGAAAACATTTCACATTGGTGGAATTGAACGCCTGAATTGCATTGGAATTGTTCCAAACACAAACCCAGGAGAAAAACACAGATTCGTGGCATCGCCATGCATTGGAAACCAGCTGTTCAGCTGCACGGACAAGGACGTGTATCCGCTGAACAAAACACCAGACGAGGTCCGAGAGGACTGGAGAAAAATTCGGCTGGAACCGCCGATCCGCATGTCCCAGGACTTGGATGCGCTCATGGTCTTGTCAGAGCGCATCAACATCTCAACAGATGAAATTCTGGCAATTGACGTAAAGAAGTACGTCTTCACATATGAAGACATTCGAACACTGGTACTGGCGCTGCTCGTTCGAGCAGCCATGGAGAAAATTTTCCAGAAACTCTACAAGACCTCGCCGCTTCGCGTTGAGAAGCTGGCGGGAAAAATGGTGGAGATTTGCCATCAAGTGCAACACGCACAGATGGGACAAAGCCGTAGGCGAACGGTGTACAATTTCTTCAACCCGTTCGACATTCGAATGCTAGAAAGACGACCGGACAAAGAGTCTGTCCACCGGTCACTAAGCCCAGTACTGTGCAAATGCCTGCTTGACAAAGACGAATTTGTCAGCCAAGAAAAGCTAGAAATTGCTCGGGCGTGGTGGACAGTGGTCAACAACCACGTGAATCTGCCATTGAGCGCCGAGCTCATGAATGCAATTACCAAGAATGATGCACAGGGCAAACAGCAAATCATTGACGAGATTTGCTACCGACTGGCCTCACCAGTCGCACCAGCCAGAATGCCGCAACTGAGGTTGCAGAAAGAACGACATGACAAGCTCCATGCAGAGCCACCAAAAACAGCAACAAAACCTCCAGAGGTTATCGATATAGAACAGGAGGACGATGACGACGATGCAGTCGCCGTCATCGACAGACGCCCAAACCTCCCACAAATACCAGGAAAAAAAAAAAAAAAAACTGCGACGGAAACCCGGTCGACTGGTGTGCAGTCAACCGAAGGTGATACCCAGAACAACAAGTCAGACGACAAATCGGCTGACAAAACCACGGATGATAAGTCCAAAGAGGACAAAGATAAAGCACAGAAAGCAGGTCAGACTGAAAAGCCGACCGCTGCAGACATGGAAATTCAAAGTACATCCCAGACTTCGCATGAAAACACAGCAGCAAAAGATCAAGCTGCACGTGCGGAGATCGAATCACAGTGCAAAGTCTGTGGCCAGCCAGGTCACAGCTCAGAACTATGCCCATTGATTGGCTTCAGTAAAAAGCCGATACCACAACAACAGATTGGTATAGTGCCACCCGCACTGACAGCCACAACGCTAGCGTACGGCCAAGGAACAGCCCTAAGCGGCCAAGCGCTGGCGTTACAACTCCAGCAAATCGCCGAGCATCCGTCGACGTCGGGCGTCTACAAACATCCGCCGCGAACGACGACGACTCCGAAGCAGCACGAACGGTTGGGCGCCGCTGCCACGCCGTCACCACGCCAGCCGCCGCGCACAACACTGCCGGGCCAGCGTGGCTTCCAGACGACACCAGCAGCGACCTACCGACCGCGCCAATACCAGTACGAGTACGACCCGAGCCAAGGACCGCCGCCGCCGCCGCCGCCGACTGGCACGTCACGTCGACGCGCCAAGCCGCCATATACAAGGCGCAAGTGAATGTCGAAGACGGCGACGAACAATTCCCAGCTGTTTGAACGAATAATAACTTTATTATTCGCCGGAAGCTCGAGCGCCGACCAACGATAACATTGGCCGCCGCACATTGCTAGAAGATCGCATCGACCGAAGGCCGACTACTGAACATAACTTTGATGATTGGCCGTCGACCGCGATCGATCGCTCACACACGAACAATGGCACGAGCGTCGACACGATGGTAGAGGCGAGGACCGGATCCGACGGTGATCTACAAAAATAACGTTAGTTCTTGTCCTTTTTCCATCGCTTGTGTCTTCGCTTTGTGCCGTTGCGAGCTTCCATCTGTTCGGACAGTAGTAGGGTCGTGCTGCTTAACATTGATACTTCTGTGCTGCCGCCTTCAGTGCTGTCTCGCCGAATCCTAGTACCATGGTTGATCGGTGGTGAGCACGGTTCCCACCGATGGACCCCAACCCTAGTGTGATTTTTTGTTTTGTTGTGTGTATCTGTATATTTTGTACACCTACACCCGTGTGATACAGTGGGGCATTCATGTTCCATTGTTGTTGTGTTTGTTGTTGTGTGTGTTGTGGTAGCCCGGTGGGTTGTTGTTGGCCTACCGTGGCTTTTGTTTTGTTATTTGTTTTGTTTTTCACACTAACCAACCATTCGATTCCAATAGTTTACCACCATTAATTTTTGATAGTTTTAAAACAATAGAAATTTACAAATTTTTATTGAAAAATGATATATGATTATTGTGTTTTATTTTCACAATTACCAGTTTTTCTTGTTTTTCACACCACCATGCATAGAACACCGTGAGAGGGCCTCACCCACGGGCCATTGTTTGTTGACCCGTGGCCCTAGTTTTTCTATGCTTTTTACCAGTCTTTTCTACTAGTTTTCGTTTTTCATTTCAGTGATTGTCGTGATGCCATGCAACACAATAGTTTTGTTTTTCAATCATAGTAATTTTTATCCACCAGTATTGTAAAACCAAGTTTTTTTTTCCACCACCATTTGGGTCTCGTGGAAGAGACCACATTTCAGGGGGGGAAAGTTGTCAGGTCCACACCTGGCACCGACTTCTTTCCTCAACTGGAATGTTAAACTATTTTGTTTATTTTGTCACACACCATTGTTATAACAGTTAAACGTCTCTTTTCTTATTGGTTTACCATCTTTTTGTGCATTTAATGTTGTGTCCTCGCAACAGTTCTTTGTATTTCTGCATCCGACATCACAATAAACGAAGAAACCAACACCGATTGGACTCGTATTTTATGATTAGGAGCAAAGGTACCGTGTGGTCGTCCCACATCAAAGGCGACTACACGATCCGTCCAGGACTGCGCCTGACGTAGAGGCGCCTGGGCTACCTGGGCGACAACTCACTGCCTGCGCCGATAGCGACAGGTGTAATCATTGCCGGCCTCGCTTAAATCTTCGAACCGTAAGTAACCTGCAATAGTTTATTTGTTTATTGTTTCTTTTATTATTATTTCAGTAAGACTAGAAGGAGGAAACGAGTAGTGAGAGGCCATAACGCATGTGTGACGCTAACACTGCGATTCTAACAACCAGTTCTGTGAGTCATGCTAACAAGAAGTCCATGTTGAAGTGCCAGGACAGTCAGAAGCCTAGAAGTAGAAGTACCAAAAGTCCTCACGTTGTGACCAGTGCTAGTGAGGCGACGCCGCGATCAGTGAGTGGCCTAAGCCGCACTGCATCTGGCGTGAGGCACCCCCTTGGAGTGTCTACTCTAAGGTCAAGTGCCGATAATACTAGAAATCAGGACCACTTGAAGAGTGGGCAGCCAAGGAGGGATCCACAGTAGCGCTTGCAAACGGTGCAGCGAGCACAATCGGACGCTCTGCGAGGCTAATCGTCACCTTATCTGCATCGGAAATGGTAGGCTAAGCTTTGGGACGCTCAAAAACTTCATCGCAGATGTTGTCGAAGCCTAAAATCAGTCGGTAAAACGGTCCAAAATCGACTGCTAAAGGTTTTACGAGGTATAATCAAAAAAAATTTTTGTTGAACTTTCGAAAAATTGTGCCAAAATTGAGGTTTTCAGAGCATATTAGAGGAAAATTTTTCGAATTTTTTTTTTTTTTAAATCGGCATTTTTGTTTTTTTTTAATCACTTTTTAAAAAAAAAAATTTCATTTTTGTTTAACAACCCTAGGTGTACCCCCCCCACCCCCCCTCGTCTTCGGTACTGGTCACCATGCCTCTTCTTGTGTTTTGACCTCCAAAACGTCACTAATTGTCCCCAGCTAAACTGATGCTAAAGTGAAGACAAACATACCGCCTTGAAATTCGATCAATTCTTCTGATGGTGTCGCGACGACACGACGCAGCAAGCAACCAGACAACGTAGCGCTTGCAAACGGAGCAGCGAGCACAATCGGACGCTCTGCGAGGCGAATCGTCACCTTATCAGCATCGGAAATGGTAGGCCAAGCTTTGGGACGCTCAAAAACTTCATCGCAGATGTTGTCGTCGTAGCCTAAAATCAGTCGGTAAAACGGCCCAAAATCGACTGCTAAAGGTTTTACGAGGTATAATCAAAGAAAATTTTTGTTGAACTTTCGAAAAATTGTGCCAAAATTGAGGTTTTCAGAGCATATTAGAGGAAAATTTTTCAAATTTTTTTTTTAAATCGGCATTTTTGTTTTTTTTAATCACTTTTTTTTAAATTTTCATTTTTGTTTAACAACTCTATGGGGGGGGTTGTCGATGTCAAACAAAAATCGAAATTATCGAAAGTGATTAAAATTTAAAAAACAAAAATGCCGATTTTTTTTTAATTTGAAAATTTTTTCTCTAATATGCTCTGAAAAATTTTGGCATAATTTTTCGAAAGTTCAACAAAAATTTTCTTTGATATAGTTGATGATGGGCGATTATCGTAATTATCTAGCTGTAATTGTGTGTAATTAATTATCCGTGATCAGTACCGAAGACGAGGGGGGTGGGGGGGGGGGTACACGTACACCCCCCCAGAGCACCCGAGACTAGGGTTAGGGGAAAAAAAAATCCGGATTTTTTTTTTAAATTTAAAAAAAAAAATTTTTTTTTTTAAATTTTTTTTATAAGTTAGGTTCGTTCGAAGCGTCTCGTCGAGCTGAGTTCATCTAGACTATTTTCAGAACGATCCGGGAAACTATAAGAGCGAAAATCGTGTTTTATTGAAATTATGTCCATTTCATAGAGGGAAAGTTGCATTTTCAACAGTAAAACAGGGCAATTTTTCACGTGTACTTGAATATTGAACCGATCTTAGTGGTTCCTCTTTAGAAAATTACCAAAATTTGACTGTGTTCAAAAATTCCTGTTTGCTGTAGCTAAGTCGGCAACCCCTGTCGACCCGGTCGCCCCCCCCCCAAGACACTTACTTTCAGGTTCAACCAGCTATGCTATCTGCCACATGGCGAGAGCCCACTCTTCAAATCATCGTATCGAAAACACGTACCATGATTTCGCGATCACGTTGCGGGCAACTGACAGACGCAAGTTTAACACGTTAGTTCAGCTCAGCACGCAAGTTTTAACATGTGGCCATGTTATCGGGTATCTGAAAAACGGTCGTGTGATGTGGTATTAACCAACATCTCCGCTCAAATTGTTTAACAATATATCGCACAACTCCATTGTAGACCTATAACATACGCCAATCAACAAGATATCATGTTCATCTCATGGCCTACCGACTGAAAAACATGTTCTAAGTTGCAAGAAAACGATTTCTGAAACGATATTTCAATTCAGTTAAGTCATTTCAACGCTAAAAATTGACTCTAGAAGTCATCCAAATCGAAAAACATGGAGTACGTCGGTCAAAATGACCAAATAATGACATTTACCTAAGCACACAAAGAAGTTGGGAAGAAAATTTGGTTTGAACTTTCAAAAAATTATGCCATAAATCGAATTTTCAGAGCAAAGTAGAAGAAAAAATTTTCAAATTTTTTTTTTAAGTTTGAAAAAAAAAATCCAAATTTTTTAAAAAAAAACGAAAAAAAAATAAAAAAATTTTTTTTTTTTCAAAGCCTCTAACCCTACCCGAGACCTCCGCGTGGGGGGGTGGGGGGGCGTACGAAGACGAGGGGGGTGGGGGGGGGGGTACACCCCCCAGAGCACCCGAGACCTCCGCGTGGGGGGGGGGGGGGGGGGGGTCACGCGACACCCACCCCCCAAAACCTGACACTGGACCATCCACACCCCCCCTTCAAATTTGCCTAGACCCCCCCCACCCCCCCCCCTAGATGGACCTAAGTAACAGTGACACCCCCCAAAAATTTTCTCGGACCACCCAAAAATCATGAATTTTTGCTCAAAAATCATGACTTTTTGTCTTTAAAGTCTATAATATAAGCTAAATATTGAATAATAACTTGACATTCTTCATTGTAACTTCAAAGATTTTGCAGCAAAATTTAGCGTTTTTCCTTCAAAATTTAAGCGAAAAAATCTCATGGGTAGGGCGTGGGGTGGGGGTGTGCACTAGAGATGTCAAAAAAAATTCCTATTTTTTTCTTTAAAAAAAAATTTTTTAATTTTTTTAAATCAAAGTTGTTCAGAATTTTTTCGGGAGTCCGAATATCACCATCTGAGGAGCCACCGACTTACCATAAGACCCCCACTCATATGGGAGGAAGGTGAAAATTTCAGACTTGGTTTCGGCGACCCCATTTTCCCACCGACGACATCACGTCTCGTGTTTTGCCTCTCAATTCACCTCAAATAACACGGAAACTAGTTCAGCAACAAACCGGTGTGATCATGCTGACGACACGAGGCGATGCAATTTTGACCTTTCGAGATCCTGAAAAACGATGCATAAATGTGAGTTCTCTGCTTCTATCTCACCTTAGCGGCATCGGAATTTGTTGAACTAGCCTTTGCGACGCTCAAGTACTTCAATGCGCGAATCGATCATCACTCACCAATGCTGAAAACAGTCGATAAATCGATCCAGAATACCACCTGCAGCGTTGAAGACTAAGTGACAAAGTAAAGTCAAAGAAAATTTTTGTTGAACTTTCAAAAAATTATGCCAAAAACGGCATTTTCAGGGCACATTAAAGAAAAAATTTCAAAAATTTTTAATAAAAAAATTAAAAAAAAGCTCTTTTTTTTACTTTAAAAAAATAATAAAAATTTTTTTGACCGTTACATCTCTAGTGTGCATTCGATCTCGTGGTCTTGTGATGTCATTCACGTTTCGTCGTCGTTGTTTTTTGTTTGAAACAATGTGAGGTGAAAATCTACAATGGAAGGTGCGGTTCAGTTTGCTTGATTTTTGTATTGGTGAAGGTGAACTGATATTGCTTCGTTTTATTTGTCTTGGTACGATTTTTTATTGGGTTTTTGATTTGGTTAGGTTTTGCGTGCATTTACGAAATCGCCGTTGAGGTTTGCGCCAAACATTTTTTTCCAGATCGGAACGAACTGTCATGACGATCCGCGAAGCTGTGTTTTAGTCCTCATTCAGCCGAACAACTGTGTTTTTCACACTAAAAGAATGAGAAAGTTGGAAATGAGTTGAGCTGAATGAGTCATGCCACATCATGAGCCACATCACAAATGTGTCAGTTGCCGTTAGAGGAAATGGGCCGTTGCCAAGTCAACACTTCCTTGTTTTTTGTTACAAGTGTTCATTTCAATTGAGGTCGTTTTACTTTTTCAATCCTGCAACCCACCGACGTCAGAAGTCACACACCCTCCAGTGAAACGCTGCGTTCACCCAGCGGCAGCCTGGTTGTCTCAAATGTCACTGTCGTCCCATTCCCACCGTCTCGTCCCATCACCATCGTCATCAGCTCTTTTCACTTTCAATGTCACCACCCTCACCCAGCCCGCTCCCTTCAATTGAAGGATTGTAGAATACCAGATTTAAAACGTATCATCTCAATTTGCTGAACTTTCCCTTGCTTCGTTTCCCAAGTTCATTCACTCGTGGTTCTGCTTGTCTTGCGTCTTGCCTTGTGGTTTCTTCGCTTCGTCCCGTCGTCGGTTTTTGCTTTTTTTCCATTATTGCCGTCGCGTTTCACAAGTTCCCTTTTAAAACTAAAGACTTAGCCCGTTCAATTTCCCGTTTCGGTTTTTAAATCCAATACAGACAATCGCGTCGTTGACTGACTTGGGTTTTTTTATTACTTTCAAACACTTCTAAATTGAGGAAAAAATTTATTTTTTAAAAATTCAATTTTGGAGCGCGTTTTATTTCACGCTTTTTGGATAAAGTAGGCAAACCCGCCTGGGGGTGTCACTGTACCATGACTGGCACTGGGTTGGCCTATTAGTCTAAACTACCGTAACCCAAGAAGTCCATTTCAAATTTCTTTTTATTTGAAAATTTTAAACAATGCGTTTTTTGCAAAAATCAGTGATTAAGATTTGTCAGTTAACGACAAATAAAAATGTCAGGAACGGCCTCGATCGCGTCGTCATCGCACTTCCATGTTTTTTGCAGCGACACTGACGCTGTTCGATTTTGCAACAACTGCTCCTGCAAGAGATCTCGACAAAAATGCAGGAATCAGACACTGTGCAACACAACGTATAAAATGATGCCCTCACAGTTCACACATCTTTGGCTTTTGATTTCGTTTGACTAGACTTCTTGATGGCAAAAACAAGTGGAATTGGAATCCGACAAAAACAAGTTGAAATTGGAATCCGAACAAATTACATACCCTATTCAACCTTTCCTCCAACATTTTCGTCTCACAAATGCAAAACAAGTTTAAATCAGATCATTGGTTGACACTGCGCCAAGTGTTTCTTTTAAATAGCAATCAAGCATGACCAATTTTATTTGACAATTGATCACATACGAAAAGACATCAAAACCAAATCCAATAGAAATGCGAGAAAATCTGCAACCCGTTCAGCTGCTCCCATCTTGTTCATTGTATAGCAAACCAATCAGCATGAGAAATAACAAGAACAACAGGTAATAAGAGAATAGATGCGTTCACGCAAGAAAACATGTTGAAACGATTTTATTTAAAACAGTTGCGAATTTGGCACTGTGCTGTGCATCTGAAACATTCAAAGAAGCAAACGCGAATCCTGCAGATTGCCAAAATCACGCCGAAGAAAATTATTTGCGGCAACCTTACAGTGCACAACTGCGCAACGTTCTTTCCTAAAAAGGCTTGACTAAGGAATTTGGAACGACTTATGTTTGCAAATTTCCGTTTCGCTTTCTGGAAAATCAGGTTTTTCGATGTGGCGTTGAAATCCAACTTCTTTAAACTGTGAATAACCTTTTAGTCACAACAGGAACTCACTTACATAGACAAATTTTCTTCACAACAGGATTTTGGCAAGCAGCAAGATTTTAATTTTCGACAATCAGAGCGGATTTATTCAGTGGGATTGTGGCTCGAGTCTTCCGTGTCCATCTGCCTCGCCCCATCGAAAGATATAGAAGCAGTAAACGTCCCTACTCCACAGGAACGGCACGACCATCGACATTTCTGAAAAAAAAAACCATTCAGCTCAACGCAACAACAGTTTGCGGAACAAAACACATTAAAATTGCACTGTCCTGTCCAGTGGTGGGGCTGGTGGCCAACTGTTCTTCGACGGTGGCCAACGACACGAAGCAGCAACCAGACAACGTAGCGCTTGCAAACGGAGCAGCGAGCACAATCGGACGCTCTGCGAGGCGAATCGTCACCTTATCGGCATCGGAAATGGTAGGCCAAGCTTTGGGACGCTCAAAAACTTTATCGCAGATGTTGTCGAAGCCTAAAATCAGTCGGTAAAACGGTCCAAAATCAACTGCTAAAGGTTTTACGAGGTATAATCAAAGAAAATTTTTGTTGAACTTTCGAAAAATTGTGCCAAAATTGAGGTTTTCAGAGCATATTAGAGGAAAATTTTTCGAATTAAAAAAATCGGCATTTTTGTTTTTTTAATCACTTTTTCAAATTTTCATTTTTGTTTAACAACCCTAGTGGTGCCGGTGCGGGCCGCGGACGGCTCTTAAAACACAGCCCATCATGACAAAAAACAATCAAAAGTGACAAGAACTAAAAACAATGTCGCGTCTGTAGCGCAGGTGGAGGGCTTTCGCCTACCGTTCTGTAGGTGGAAAGTTCGAACCCCGCTGTGGACAAGACACACAATGGAGAAACGAAAGTGACCAACAACAACTAATGGTCAACTCCCTGGCCCTCCAGAGCCGAGGGTAAATTGGGCTCTGGGCAGTATTGCCCGTTTCCGCCGGAGTTTGGTACTTTATGATTTCTGGAACCGGTGCGCGAACAAAAAAAATTCCCATCGAATGTCGAACCGTTCGAAATCATTGACGATGATGCGCTGGATTCTTCCTCAGCGTCAAGAAAAATGTCCAAAATCTCGACTTTGCCGACGTCGCTGTCGCCGACAAGAACACATTTCAGCCGATAATCGCATCGATGCGATCGTGCGAACGCATTACGAATTGTGAAAACGTGAAACGAAACGAAACGAACGAAACGAACGTCATTCCGTTTGTTTCATGAAATTATTTTGTTTCATAAAAAACATTAAAAACAATTTCTTGTTTCCAAAACTGAAGAGACGACCTCCTCCCACCACGACAACGACGTCGGCCCACAACAATCAGATTTATTCAGCCAGTTTAATCCGTCGGATTGTTTTGGTTAGGTTTGGTTGTTTTGATGAATGATGGTCCACGGTTTTTTATTTTCGTCGTTTCAGTACATCTGCTTCATGTTCAAGTGCACGGTGCGTGCCAGGTCTGCTCTCAGCCAACGGTACGGTACGTGCGATGCGATGATGATGATCCCGTTTAGACTATTAGGATACCGCTGGCACTGACACCAGGGTTGTTAAACAAAAATCAAAATTTGTTTTTTAAAAAAAAAAGTGATTAAAAAAAACAAAAATGCCGATTTTTTTTTTAATTCGAAAATTTTTTCTCTAATATGCTCTGAAAACCTCAATTTTGGCACAATTTTTTGAAAGTTCAACAAAAATTTTCTTTGATATTACCTCGTAAAACCTTTAGCGGTCTATTTTGGACCGTTTACCGACTGATTTCAGGCTTCAACAACATCTGCGATGAAGTTTTTGAGCGTCCCAAAGGTTGGCTTACCATTTCCGATGCAGATAAGGTGACGATTCGCCTCGCAATCTAAATTTGAGCGTCCGAGCTGCTCCGTTTGCAAGCGTTACGTTGTCTGGTTGCCGTTTCGTGTCCTGCCGTCGCGACACATCATCAGAATTGATCGAATTTCAAGCCGGTATGTGTATTTTCACTTGGGCTGGGGACAATTAGTGACGTTTTGGGGGTCAAAACACTAGAAGAGGTATGGTAACGGTTTGGAAAAGGGGTAATTGAGGTCACCAAAACAAAATCTCCAAAGTTCCGCCATACGGGAGTCATTCCGGAGGTGCTTGCACATCAAATGTGGTTCTTCGAACTCCCTAATTGATTCAGCGCAACTTTGATTTTTGAAATTTTTTTTTAAAATTTCTTTAAAAAAAAAAAACAAAAATGACGATTTTTGTTTTTTTTAACAACCCTACACCCCCCCAGGGGGGTGGGCTGCCCTTCTTTTCTAAAATCCGCTTCAGGTAAAACACGCTCGTTGTCGGACATTGCTTAAACGGACCTAATTCAAATCCTAATCCTAAGGCCTAATTTTAAGCCAAACCTGATACTAACCTAATCCTAACCTAAGCCAAGCTTTTTCAAGAAGGAAGATGTCAGAACAATTGCGTTTTGAACAAGTTTTTGTTGAGGCCGGAGCGTGTGCACGCGCGCTAGTGGATCATGAGCATGAGCATGCCGATGCCCGTGCGCGTGCGTTTTAAAAAAGAAGCGCCAGGAGGGGGGTGCCGAAAATTTTTCAGTGGGGGTGTCAGTTAGGGTTGTTAAACAAAAATCAAATTTTTTTTTAAAGTGATTAAAAAAAACAAAAATGCCGATTTTTTTTTTAAATTCAAAAAATTTTTCTCTAATATGCTCTGAAAACCTCAATTTTGGCACAATTTTTCGAAAGTTCAACAAAAATTTTCTTTGATATTACCTCGTAAAACCTTTAGCAGTCGATTTTGGACCGTTTTACCGACTGATTTCAGGCTTATACAACATCTGGGGCATTGATAAAACTACAGACCCGCACCCGACCCGACCCGATAAAAATTGTGTGATAAAACTACAGACCCGATGTCGGGTCTGGTCTAGACCAGAAAAGCATTGATAAAACTACAGACCCGATGTTTTTGAAAAAATGCTCAAAATTTGAAAAAAATTCAAAAAAATAAAATTGGCCTAAAATCGGTCTAAATAAACCTTATTGGCTGGAAACAGGTTGCAAATATAAAAAATGTTTTTGCTTGGCGGGAAATTTAAAAATTGAATCAAAACGTGTCTGGTCACGGTCAATTTGTTTGCTTCACGCGGCTGATGTTACAAGTTCCATATATGAGGGTGTGGCTCTGCGAGTAACAAAAAATACTCGGCAGTTCTGGGCTCTTATTGGCTGCTCATGTTATCGATTTCCCAACGTGCATGAGCGTCGAATATCGAATCAGGATTTCCTGGATTTCACGCGTTCATTATTGTTGCTGCATGCGGCTGATGTTACACGTTTTGTATATGACAGAGTGTGGCTATGCGAGCAACAACACGACAATGCTGTACTGTGCAGGGCTTTTGCTGTGCATTGGTGCATGTGGATTGCGATTATCGCTTTTTGTGCAAAATGTCAAAAGGTTTAATGACAAAAAACTTCACAACAATTGTGGACAACTAACCTCTATGGACTTTTAACTGTTGTTGCTCGCATAGCCACACTCTATCATATACGAAACGTGTAACATCAGCCGCATGCAGGCTATGCAGCCAACAATAGTGATTATGTGAAATCCAAGAAATCCTGAGTCTACATTCGACGCTCATGCACGTCGGGAAATCGATAACATGTGCAGTCAATAAGAGCCCAGAACTGCCGTGAATTGTTTGTTACTCGCAGAGCTACACCCTCATATATGGAACTTGTAACATCAGCCGCGTGAAGCAAACAAAACTGAACGTGACCAAACACGTTTTGATTCAATATTTGAATTTCCCGCCAAGGAAATTTTTTTTTCATATTTGCAACCTGTTTCCAGCCAATTACGTTAATTTTGGCCGATTTTGGGCCAATTTTATTTTTTTGAATTTTTTTCAAATTTTGAGCACTTTTTCAAAAACATCGGGTCTGTAGTTTTATCAACGCTTTTCTGGTCCAGACCAGACCCGACATCGGGTCTGTAGTTTTATCACACAATTTTTATCGGGTCGGGTCGGGTGCGGGTCTGTAGTTTTATCAATGCCCCAACATCTGCGATGAAGTTTTTGAGCGTCCCAAAGGTTGGCTTACCATTTCCGATGCAGATAAGCTGACGATTCGCCTCGCAATCTGAATTTGAGCGTCCAAGCTGCTCCGTTTGCAATCGTTACGTTGTCTGGTTGCCGTTTCGTGTCCTGCCGTCGCGACACGTCATCAGATTTGATTGAATTTCAAGCCGGTATGTGTATTTTCACTTGGGCTGGGTACAATAAGTGACGTTTTGGGGGTCAAAACACTAGAAGAGGCATGGTAACGGTTTGGAAAAGGGGTAATTGAGGTCACCAAAACAAAATCTCCAAAGTTCCGCCATACGGGAGTCATTCCGGAGGCGCTTGCATATCATATGTGGTTCTTCGAACTCCCTGATTGATTTAGCACAACTTTGATTTTTGAAATTTTTTTTTTTTAATTTAAAAAAAAAACAAAAATGACGATTTTTGTTTTTTTAACAACCCTACCCCCAACGTGACGACACCCCCCTTCGAAAATTTGCTTTCGCCTTCGGTACTGCCCTATACCCCCTCGTTTTTAATTTTGATTTTTTGTTTGACACCGAAGATCGAAGTGATCGAGATCGAACAGGAACTCACAACAATCGAGAACAATCTACGATGCTCCAGTTCCACTGTAAATAATAATTCCGTCGCCGCGACGACGACGACGACCGAAACTGAAAGTGAAAAAAGTGAACGCCTGTCGACTGTCAAAAGCAAAATGAATGAAACTTTCGCAGAAATCATCAGCGGCGCCACGTATGCAGCCCAGGATTTGTACACAAACTCGCGTGATTTGCAAAATGTCAAGCGAGTGGACGACTGCTTTGAGGTACTCAGAGAATGCCCATTGGTTTCTTGCGTTTCATTTGCTGAGTATGAGTGACGTTTGCAAACCTAAACAGTTGTGTTGACCAAATAACGATCCCCCATGATCTCGTGGCGAGGGAAATGGGTATTATTGGCTCCGCGGGCCGACGGGGTGAGGGTGGTGAGCGTGAGCCATTCCCCAACCCCACCGGAGCTGGGTACATAGTTGTTCTCGGGGGGGGGGGGCGGCCCCCCCCCGAAAATTTTCGAATCTATCTCTATCAGAAAGGTTTTTAAAAAAAAATTTCTCTGCCAGCTATCTATCTAAAAAAGTTTGTCTTCGAAGACATAAAATGAGTCAATTTTTGACCAAAATTGACCATTTTTGCACGAAATTCTTGAAAATTTTGCTAATTTTAGTTAAAATACGCGTTTATACTTGATTTTTAGCATGTTTTAAGCATTATTTCGCTGTTTTTATAGCTTTTTAGCGTTTTAGCTATCTATCTATCCAATTTCAAAATTTTGACCCCCCCCCCCCCAACGTCACATGCCCCCCCGCGGCCCCCCCCCCAAAATTTTCCAGCTATCTATCTGGAAAATTTGCTCCAGCTATCTATATCGCCCCCCCCAACCCCCCGGCTCTGGAACAACTATGGCTAAGTAGTTGGTATTTGCGGATTTGCGGAATCTGTGGGGACCGAGGTTGGGGTGAGAGGGGGGCTTCAAATTTAAAAAAAATTGTTTGTGAATGTGTAATAACTTTTTGACGATCAACGCATTTTCACAAGTCAACTGACGCTCCACCAGTCCTCTGAGAGTTTTGGGCAGACAAAGCTAAAGAGAGTTGTGAGCTTTGTCAAAAATAAAGTAGGAATGAAAATATAAAATGTGCACATAGCATATGTAATGTTGAACAGTTATTTTAACAAACAGAGGCTGGTTCACGTGAGTGCTATTGAGTTGCAAGTACGTGCGATGTGCATTGACGGCGACTGCAAACTGTGCGATCTGCTCTCATACTGTCCAATATTCTTGGCTGCAAATTACACCAATCAACCGGTGAAAAACAATATACGCCATTTTCTTTTTAATTTAGGTGGGCATATTCGGTTTTTCCATTTTTTTGAACTTTGGTTTTTGATTACAAACGAGCGGAATATGAATATTTCCGTTTCAGATACAGAAAGTTGAAAACTTGTGTTTCAGCTAAAGAAAGCCCATCGATTCGCAGCTATCTTTCAAACGAGTTAGCGATGTGTGCTTGTTTGTACAATTGCTTGAAGCAAGACTTGCAACAGCAACTTGGCCCCTCAGTGCTCATGGACAACCTGAGACTACTGCTTTTGCTCACCTATGACCAACAACTGCAACATCAAGCCAACTGGTGCGACGGACTCACTGCGTTCACTGTCAAGGAAATGTGCGTCTGCATCGTGCTACTCGTGTTCCGATTGTTTGAATTTGAGTCACCGTTTTCTTGTTTGTCTGACCTGACTGTTGCCAGCGCTGGACTAACAAAACCTCGTGGCGCAGTGGTAGCGTGTTAGACTATTGTGCGTTCGGGGGGTCGAGCCCCTCCGAGGGGTGTGTATAGGCACAGCACAGGCACTCAATAATAGAGAAAACTCGATGGGCACCCTACTCGACGGCGTTATGTACCCTTCTCTGTTAGCCCTGGTGAAACCCAACAAACAAAAACGAATTTGGTGCTTTGTGCTCATTTCGTACAAATGCACAGATGCCGTTCTACGGAGGCCGAATGGACACCACTCTGCATGGGTATTCTCAATAATTTGATGGTCAAGTTTCCACAGACGCGCATCATGGTTGGCAAAACTGTATGTTACCAGATCGTTGAAAAAACTAGACATTTTTACGATTTTCCGAAAAAAAAACACATTTTCCGAGAGCCAAAGGTTTTTTGGCGACGTGGGATACTAAAAATTCAGTAAATATTTTAAGCTACGAGAGACATTGATGTTGTGCATGTCAGGATGTGTATGTCAACTACTGCCGGCGTTTACTGAAGCTGCTGGATCATCAGTCAACCAGCATCGTCGTCTGCAGCCTGTCGCTGTTGACATTCGCCGAGGAGAAATTGAAAGAGGCTGTTCGTTTAATTTGCGCTTTTTTGGTTTTGTGAATTGTGAACGTTTTGTGCGACAAACATGCCAACGCAGGTATACGCAGCAAATCAGCTGGCGCAAACATACCAATGTCTGTTCAATATTCTGCTGCGTGCCGACGAACTGCTGGCGCGCCATTTCACGATCGATCTGTTCTGTCGTCTGTTGACGTCGCCAACGTCGTCACCATTTTCGTCACCCACCAACAACAGCTATGTTCTTGGGCTCGTCAATTTCGCCCATCTGCCGCGTTGCCTTGAGCAGAGCGCATCACTGTTACTCTCGCTTGATCATTCCACTGAAGTGTACTCAAAGGCAAGCACAGGCCTTATTTCAGCTTGCCTCATTCTAGCTGATCGTCCTGTTAGATATTTGAATGGTGGCGGCGTTTTGTTGCGATGTAAGACGTTTGTTTCTCGTTCAGCTGTGCGATCTGTTCGTGTGCATGGCTGAGAATGCGAGTTTGCGGGCAGCAGTGTGCAGAGCGTTGCTGAGTGCTGCCGCTGCAACACGGCCAGCGATGGAGCGCAGACTGAGGACGCCGCTGTTGGCGCTGTTCGAGACTGCCGCTGACACGCACTCGACACTCGCCGCCGTACGCCTGCTCACCGGCGCGCTGCAGGTGCTCGCAGCTGAACTCTGAAAGCGCTTGCGTGCTCTGCTCTGCTTGTCGCTCATTTCAACACTGCCGTTTGCAACTCTGAAGCCTCATTCGTGCAACTTGAAGCGCTCGCGTCACGTTCGCCACACATTCACGCAGCAAAAACGTCGCAGCTTCACGTGCTAAAGTGACGCCTGCGCTTCATGCACGCGCACGCGTCAGCTTCAACGTGAATGATGAAGTGAAGCGGCGTCAGCCGACGCAGCATTCGATAGTGCAACCTACAAATGCGCACTTCACAGCGCGTCACTTGATCACTGATGCTCGCGCGAGTCCATGGATCACCACTGGTGCAAGTGCACGCACTGTTTCTTGCGATTTCGCCTGGCGCGCCCCCCAGACTCGTCAGCACGAGAACGCCCGGGCTAGCCCAACAAAAATGATGCACAGACGGATGTTTTGTCTGGCTGAAACATCAGCAGAACAGTGTGCGTGTGCTCTAAAACTTTACCTGAAGCTGCGCTGGTTTTTTGCTTCATGAACGTGTAGTGAAGTGACGCGCGCGCTTCAACCTCAATGAATGGCGCTTTATCTTTTGGTATGATTGGTTGAATCGTGATGGTACATGTCTTGAGTGTCCTGTTGCAGGCAGCGAGTGCACAAGTTTTTGTCACACTGCCACACAACAGACTGAGAAGTTTCACAAAACTCACATTGAAAGCTGCGATTCTGTCGTGACTTTGGTATGTGTTTAGTATGCGACCGACACTAACAACAGCGTCAACGAGTACATCCCAGTTGAATCGTTGTTGGCCTTGATTGAGAGCAACGTCCGCAAAAATATCGACTCAACCTCACCAACGGTCGTCGCTGACTGCTCCAGAATTGCTGCTGGACTCAAACTCGCAACAGGTGAGTCTGCTCTGTCTATAGTTCATTGGTTTGGTGTTTATATTGTTTGTACTGATTGAATTTTGGTAAACTTGTCACAACTTGTCATGGTTTGATGTTTTTATCAGAGCTTCTCATTTCACGTCTGTTTCAGCGATTGCCAGTGACGACACGGTCAGAAGCGACCTGGTTGAGTGCGTCACGGCGCAGCTGTGTGCGCACATTGCTGAGACGCAGATGCTGACGAATCCGGCCGTGACACGCTTGACACGGCCGAATGCAGGCTCAAAGCTGCACCCGCAGAACACGCTGCCACCGTGGTGGTCTGTTGCACGCTGGATGCTCATGTTCATTCTTGTTTCAGTTTCCTTGTGGTCACAAGCGTCACCGTTTCAGTGCGAATGGTGCTGCCGTTGTTCTTGCATTGCTCGAATTCCTTGTTTCCGTCAAGGATCACTCGAAAGCGCACAAAGATCTTTACTGGAAACTGCTGAAGGTTGGTCAGAGAGGCGGTGGTTGATTGGTGTTTGTTTCTGTTGACTTCGTTTTCTGGATTTCGTTTTTTGTTACTTTTACGCCGAGCCGACTGGTGTTTATTAATTTTTTAAAGTTTGATTGTGCTGTGGTGTGACTTTCAGGACGAGCGCCTGCTAGCCGTGTTTGCGTTCGCGCTGTGCAGCGGGCAGACAGAGCTGATGGACGCGACGTTCGCGCTGCTGCTGCCCTGCGCACAAGTGGCATCGTTCCGTTGCGCACGGTAATCTTGCAAATGTGCTCGATTGATCATGATGCCATTCTGAACCGAAATGGAAATCATAGAAAAACAATCAGCCAACAAACGGTATTCGCCTATTTTCACGTCCACAAAACAGACTGTCTCAACTGATGCTGGCCACCACCAATATGATCCGATCCTCAGCTCACCGATCACAAAATGGAGGGCTGCCGCTAATGAGCACGGGTTAGATTATAATTTAGATGGCTGATACCGTATTACCTCTAATAAACCCCCATGGGGGTTTATTTCTTCAGCGACTTCTGGGGGTGGGGGTTTATTTTTGGGGGGGGGCTTTATTTTTGGGGAGGGTTTATTTGGAAACCATTTTTAGGAGTGGGCAAAATGGCAAAAATACCTTCCATGGCAGGAAGGAAGTCGCAAAAACTTCTATTCTACATAGAAATTTCCTTTTACAACAGCCTTTTGTAATGAAATTACCATTAACTCATCCATTTGGGGCCTTTGGTAGCACAATTTCATCATTTTCACTGCAACCAGCCACTGAATTCGCTGGGTATGTGTTTCAAACAGGTTTCAATAATCCCCCATGGGGGATTATTTTTGGGGGGGATTATTTGGAAACTTGTCGAGGGGGTGGGGGTTTATTTTGGGGGGGGGTAATTTTTTGGGGGGGTTTAATAGAGGTAATACGGTACTATGGCAACGGCAAACCCACGCAGTAAGTTTATTTAAACGGTGACTTCACGAACAGAGCGAATGACAGACAGCGGTGTTGACGTCATGGCCAATCATCAGACGCACGCTGCCACAGCCAGCAGCGCTTCGTCGCCGTCCCCAAATGCAGCCGTCTCACACAACAACGAGCCTCTGAGCCGTGCTGTCATTGATGAACTAGTGCACAAGTTGAAGTCCGGCTTGGATGTGCGTGCGGTGTTCACTGTCTCTGTGTATTTCGACCAGCGCCTGTTTCATTTATTTTTTTCTATTTTTAGTTGCAGGACCCGAAATTGTCGCAGCTGGTGCACATGTACGAAAAAAAGATCAGCGACCTTCAGGTGTGTCAACAAAACTGAGCGTTCCGCTCAAACCAATACCAAATCAAAAACAAGTAATCTTGTGGTGGCGTTTGTTGCAGGCGCGGGAACGCGAGCAGCAAGAGTTGCTCGATCGAAACCAAGCGATGCTCGCACAGAGTGAACGCCTCGCTGCCAGATACAGGGGCAGCAGTCACGAGAACGAGCAACAGGTCGGCTTTGCTTGGCAGCCTAGCTGCACGTGCACACCGATTCACTCAGCGTTCTCCATCGTTCACTGAGTTCTGTTCAATCACTCTGTTGTTTTTGTGCTTTCTTGCTGATCCAGTTGGCTCAACTGCGTGCGATTGTCGCCAACTGTGAACAAAACGCGGAGCGAGCGAACGCCGAATCGGCAAGAACGCGACTCGAGAACAGCGAGCTCCGTGCGAATCTCGCGAAATCCGAGGCCAACGGTCGCGCCCAGCTGAGCGAACTCAGCGCCGTTCGCAAACAACACGAGACACGGTGGGCCGGTGTGCTTGTGGTGCACTGTTGCGCTGCTGCTTTCTTCATTCTATTCGCGACAACAAAACCGGATGCCCGTCGCACTGACGTGCCAGGCGACGCCGCGATGTTCACCGCAACCGGCGAACTTTATTTTAACGTTTTGCCAGCATCCTAGGCCAAAACTGTTTCTGCTTGTTCTGCGGATGTTTGCGCTGCACCAGTTGGTTTGCGTGAATCTTTGTTGTTTTTCTTCAGTTTTGCCGAATTGACCGCTGAATGCGAGCGAGCGAAGCGTGACAATCAGGCAAAGGACTCGGCACTCGAGACGCTGCGCAGGGAGAACGAACAAGAACGCGATGTGCACCAAGTGATGCGAAAACACTACGATGACATGAAAGCGAAGTTTGAAATGTCTGTAATGTGCACCCATTAAAAGTGCTTGGTGCAAGTATACAAGAGTTAGCACGATGATTCCGGACGACTGTAGAAAGATTTATCAGACGCTATCTGACTCCAAACCACCCCCTCAATCACACAATCACGGCACTTATATATCTACAAATCGAATACCAATTATCTACTTTAAACACCACTTATGTGCTGTATTTTCATTTGTTTTATTTGAATAATTGCCGAGCTGAAGAAAAGTACTTTTATGCTGCTGGAAAAAAGATCCACTGTCAGTCTCTCACCAATGACCAGTTACTCAACAGCTTACTTTTTCAGCACCTCAAAGAAACTGTTTGATTGCGAGGAAGAAGTGAAAACCTACCGGAAGCAACTAAAAGAGTACGAAACAACGAATGAAAGTTTGTTAATCAGATATGTTTGTGTACTTTGTAGTTTGAAAAGTTTTAAGAAAGTATTGTCATCAGCTTTTCACGAATGTTTTTGGTTTTGAACTGATAGAACGGAAACTTTCAGAGTTGCAAGATGATGCCGTGAAGGCCAGTGCCAGTTTGAAAAAGAGCGAACTCAGCATAGCGGAGCTTCGTGCGCAGCAGCAGCAGTCGGAAGCAGCCATCAAAGAACGAGATTCATCTATTAGATTACTGCAAAACCAGGTGTGGGGCAGATACCATGTCGAATTTTTTTCACAACACAGCCAAGAACGCAGTTTTTCTAATTTTAACGTCCGTGAAAAAATTATTGTTGTTTCCGCTTGACGTTTGAGTCCGAAATAATTTTCTCTGGAAAATTTCAGCTGGCCGAAGCAAGCACGAAAATCAAAGAGCTCGAAGGAGACGTGACGAAATTCAAACAGATTGCTGATGCCATCCATAAAATGACGACCATGCGATGACGTGCATGGCTTATGACTGCTTCAGATTCTTGTTTGATGGATGAATTCCACACGAAATTCCACAACATGAAATTCCACACTTCTTTTTTGCAAGTTAACTGAGTGTGTCGTGTTTTTCACAATTCACTTTTCACTTTTAAATTTGTTGATACAAAGGACCAAGCTTTTATTATTTTTTTGTAACCAGGCCTTTTTGGACGTTTTCCACATTTCTCTTCATTTCTCGTCAGCACCGGCTAGAGGTCTGCTTTTCACCAATGTTCTGACTCGTAACTAGTTTCTGTTTTCAGCCTTGCCTTTGGTCTCATTATTTGCTCGCTTACCATTTTATTGATGATTGCTTACATTTGTTATCGTCTCAGCATTTTTCGTTTTCAGTCATCCATGCAGCCAGACGTATTCAACGTGCGCAATTCACGTGTTAGGCGTTTTGTTTTTTTAGCAAGAAAAACTAATCTATGATTGTAACTTTTGAGATTTCGCATTTGCCACGTTGAGTCTAATTGCAATAATAAACGGCCAATCAGCTAATGCGAATGCGAATGAGGCCAATGCGAAACTTCATCCACGTGACGCTAATGATGCGCGGTCAGCTATACTTGTTGCAATGTTTCGGTGTGCGTGCACCAAACACTGGTGATGATATTTTCCATTGTTCAGTTGTACAAATCGTGACTTCGTGAGCATAAAATGTTGCAGTACAACTCAGCTGTGTTTATTGTCAAGTCACCAGCCATCAAGCCAATTGGCGTTTGCGGAAACCGTTGTCGCAGCATATTTCATATGGATTCAGTTGTTTTCAGCGATTACTGAGCAGCAGTCAGATTGCATGTTGTCATTTTGAGCATTTCGTCGGCAGTCCCATTCACCCCGCGAGTCAACAGTGCAAATCAGCAGCGATGTCGTACGACCTGCACGAGATCGCGGACACGAGCGACCTCGTTGAGTTGTTCAAGCCGCAGTCGTTGTACCTGAAGCCGCAGGCGCGACTGTACGTCTCCGTGCAGCTGCCGCAGTTGAAGCAGCCCGGACAGTCCATCTCAAACTGGGATCTCATGGAGCGCATCAAGAAACTCATCAATCCGCTGCAGTTCTACTCGATCAAAGTCGCGAAGAGCACCATCGAGTTTGTGCGATTCGAGGCGGACGTCGAGAACAGAGACACCATGAGCAAGGTCAGGGCACCCGGTCAGCTTTGCATGGTGACACGTCAACTCCGGCCCACGCATTTCCGGCCCACGCATTAGCGTCCCGACATCTCCGGCCCACCCATTACCGGCCCACCCATTGCCGTCCCACCTGTTACCGGCCCGACATTTCCGGCCCACTAATTTCCGGCCCGCCCATTACCGGCCCACCCCAATAATCAGTTCTTCCTTCGCTGTTTTTCGCCACGGACAACGAAAATGAACTGAAACCGCACTCTAAACAGCGCTGTCTGCTCACCGACATGCTTTCAAAAAATACTTAAATTTTTTATTTCAGGTTTTGTTTTCGTTTCGCTCCGATTTGTTCATGACATTGGAAAAAAGTTTCAGTTTGAATTTCGTCGATGAATCAGCTGATGTGTTTTTATTTATTGCTTTGTTCCGCATGCTTGTATGCCAGTATCTGCTCGTCGATCTTTCGCCTGAAAATAAAAATTGTCAAAAAATCTGTCAATAACAAAGTTGACACAAAATTCTGGGCCAAAATTTATGCAAGTTAAATTTTTTGGGAAGTGCCTTCTTCAACCCGTTTTCAGAAGAAAGTAGTTTTGATGAATAAAATTTGCTTTTTTAATTGATTAAAAATATTAATTGAAATAATCCGATTAAAAAAGAAATAAAAAATGCGAACCCCAATTCAAAGTGTTACCGCCTGCAAAACTGAGTGAGTTTCTTAATGAAATATAGCGGTGGGTGGCGGTTGAAGTCACTGGAAGCGAATTATTGGGCTGGGCCGGTAATGGGTGGGACGGAAATGAGTGGGCCGGAAATGGATGGGACGCAGATGAACGGGGCCGGTAATGGGTGGGCCGGAAATGGATGGGGCGGAAATGAGTGGGCCGGAAATGGTGGGCCGGAAATAACGGGACGCAAATGAACGCACGCCGCTTTGCATTTGCAATGTTAAATCTGAACGCACTTGATGTTCATGCTATCCATTCAGATCATCGTGAAAATCGACGGTTCCAACTTGAAAGTAATTGGGTTCTACGAGACGCTGAAAGTGCGCGCGTGCGAGGCGAAATCCGATTTTCCGACACGCCACGACTGGGACTCATTCTTTCGCGAGTCGAAACACATGAACGAAATGCATCCCGGCGAACGCCCGGACACGGTCTACCTGGCGCAGTTGCCATGCAGGTGGTTCGCTGACCGCAGGTACGCTGGCAATGGCAATGTCCGTTTTCATTGCGTTTTTCCATTCACAATTCAAGCGAACACAACTGTGATATTGTCGATTGATTCACCATTCGTGACCAATGTTAAAATTGAAAGTATTTGCGAGTTTCGCAACTGAACAGAGCGTCCGAATTTTGAATCACAGTAACAAGAACGAATGTATCGAGATTTGTTGAATAGGTGATTGAACACCCCATTTGTGGCTAAATATGTATGTCTTGCAAGTTGCAACTCTGACCCATTCTTTCGTGAGCTCTTAATACTGCGAAAAAGTGGCAGTTTTGTACAAAGCTACTGTACTTTGGCGTCATTTCGATAGCTTCGGTTGCACGTTGCACGTTCTCGCAGAAAGCGCAAGCAGACGCCCGAGACGAAGGACGTGCCGTGCGAGCTGGTGCTGCGTCGTGTCTTCGAGGTGTTCGGCGACGTGCGCTGCGTTGACATTCCCATCTGCGACGAGCACCGCCAGCAGATGACGAAAACCGGCATGCGCACCACCGGCTTCTCATTCGGTCAGCACGTGACGTTCGAGGCGTACGTGCAGTTTGTCGAGTACATCAGCTTCGTCAAGTGCATGGACGCACTGCGCGGCATGAAGCTGGTCGCTGTCGACGGCAATGCAGCCGCCACGGCCACCAGCATCAAGGTACTGTGATCTGGTGGGCTCGTGTGGTTGGTGTGCGCGGAGACACAGGCTGAAGGTGTACATTCAGGTTGACTTTGATCGCACCAAGCATCTGTCGGACAAAAGCATTCGCCGCAGACGCATTGAGCGCGAACGGCTGGCGACGTTGGAACGCATGAAACGAGAGGAGCAACAGCATCGGCGGTCTGCATTTCCATTGTTCCATTTGCGATTGTGCTTTTTTTGCTCGAGACCTCTTTGACCATTGTCAAACTTGATTCAGCGCAATCGAAGAAGCGGCGATGGCCGAGATGAAACGCGAAAAGCAGGACCGTCTGCGAGCCCGCGAGGAGAAACGCCGTATCAAGCATCTGGAGAGGAAACGCGAGCAAGAGGCGCGCGAGATGGAGAAACGCATCAAGACGGAAGAACGAAAACTGCTCGTGGCACAGCGGAAACTCGAGAGCATTCGGTTGCTGACGGAACTGTTGCGTAGAGCGCAGGTGCGCTGTCATGTTTGGTTTTCTCTTCATCTGAATTGGAAATCAGGTCACGTTGAACAGGATCAATAATGTCATGGTGCCTCATAGATGCAAAAGGCCGGCGAAGAAGTGAACGAAGTCGAGGCGGACTTGGAGCGTGCCGCGATCGAAGAACGAGCTGCGCAAGAGAGAATGGAACGCGAGGAGCAAGAGCAACGCGATCGCCTGATGAGACGCCACGAGCATGCACTCAGGGCAAAGGTGCGCTGCTGTGCTGTGTCTGCGCCATCTGCTCCCATTCCATTCAATCGGCCAGTTTCTTTTGCGCAAATCGGCAAACTGTGTGAACACCATTATGTGACACGGAGTCGAAGAACGCTGTTTTCGATCGTAATGGATGCGTACCATCTTACGCGCCCACTTTAGGTCGCAAAATCCTACGAGACGCACGAGCAGAAGCGACGAGACTGGAGACGTGAGGAGCTGCGGAAACGCATAAAAAGTGAAAAGGTGCACAGCAAGGCGTCCGGTAACAGTGGCGCAATTCATTTGGACGTCATATCATCGGACGAACAGGCTGAAGAAGACGACGACATCGAGCCTTGTGACAGCGTCAGTGTTGCTGATGCCACTGCGCGGCGTCGTCACGTGCCCATTCGTGCGCCCTCTCCCGATCCACCACGGCAACGCCAGCAGCAGCGACACGCAGCAAACACTCGGTAACCGTTGTGCTCGTTCAATGCAGAATTTGCAGCTCTCCTCTCAAGCGAACGTACTAAACTCCGGTGGTTTGTTGCTGGGCAGGACAGAGGTGAAGGCATGTCGCACTAAATACAAACGAACGCACGATCGTGCATGGCGCGTTTTATTGGGCACATAACCAAACCAATCTGAGCGGCTGTTTTCGGAAATTCTCTTTTTTGTTTGCAGTCGCCGTGGTGAGTATTCGCCCGAGCGTTCATACTCCCGCTACCACCCATACGAGACTTCGTACCAATCACGCGAGTCACGTTACGACAGCGATCAGCGGTTGTCCGGCCGCGGTGGGCCTGTGCAGCCGCCAGTGGCCATGTCTCGTCCACACCCTAAACTCAAACATCCCGACCCACCGTCACCGCCGACGCACTCAGCCTCGAATCCGGTGGAAATTTATGACGAGCCAAGCGATGCTGCCAGTGATGACTACCGGTGTATTGTAACGCCACGCGCACGATATGTACAGGTTCGGGGGGGGGTAGGGTTAGCCAAGCCAAACTCCGTCCCCACAGCAATGCCTGCACAGAGAGCAAAGCATGCATACCGTAATGCCAACCAATCAGCTGATTCCCTATAATTTAGAGTTCGGCTGTTTGTTTCACACGGATGTTTGCGTTTGTACAGGGCTGCAGCAGCGGCAACCGCATCACAGTGACCCGAGCGCCAGGCAGCGGCCGTCGCCAACAAGTGCAGATCATTATTGAAGATCAACCGCAACACCAGCAGGCAGCCAGCTCAACACAGCAACAAGAAAGCGAGGACTATTATGTTGCGTATGAGGACGATGCCGTTGTTGAGGGCGACTATGACAACAGACAGTACAGAATGGTCAGAAAATGAACTTGCTCGTGATCACATGAGAAGTTACTGAACGTTGTGATTGTTTCATGATCAACTTTTTGTATTTTTGCGTTTTATTCAGAAGACCAAATGAAGGTTTTCAGAATTCTATATCATTTTTGTTGAGTGTTGGAGGATGTGTCCATTTGACACGTGTGAACGTGTACTTACCCACTGGTACTTGACTACTTGCTAGCTGGATTTACAAGGTTATGGAGTGCTAGAAAGGCTTTTCAGAAAGCTTAGAAAGTTGAAGCAAAGCCAGCAGTGAGCATGAGCGATGTGCGTGCATTGTCGGTGTGCCACTCGATTCGTGCTGCCAGCAGCCGCAGTGCGTTCGTGGGCGTGTTGCGCTCGTTCGCGCAGTACTCGGCCGCGTGCACACGCCAGCACCGACTCAGCGTTGCCGGCTACGCAGACGTGTTGCGCTGTTTGCTCGCACAGTCCACCGAGAGGCAAGCTGCGTTTTCGAATCGGGTGCCCGGTGGTGGTTGCACTGTAATGTACATTTTGTTCATGCATGTCAGTACTAAAATAACACTGAGCCGATGTTCAACGCCACCGTCGGTTGCAGCCAACCGAGTGTATTCTCGTGCCACAGGCTGTCCGATCATGACCGCAAACGTTGATTCACGTTCAGGCATCTGTCGGCATTGACGAGTGGTGAGCGTGTGCGTTTGTTTGACGACGCCATCCTCAGTGGGCCGCTGGTCGACGTGTGCTCAGTGTTGCATGCATCGTGCGTTCAGTCGGATGGCCCATCGACAGCGAACGCCTACGTCCGAGCGAACAACATGCGTCTATTGGCGCTGTTCATGCAGCGATCGTTGCGCGCCATGATGCTGCTGTTGACTGAGCCGCGTACGTCGGTGCTCATCAGTGTGTTCACAAGGCCCCATTGCAACACAAAAGTCCTAGTATGGAGTGTACCGTGTATGTCGCTGTTATTTTCACAGTCCGACATGAACACGCTCATGTATGCGCGCGTGTTTGCGATCACTGTTTCCATACGAGGCGGCTTTGTTGCGTCACAGAGCTGCAGCTGCCGAGCGACACCGAGCGTGTGCTGTGCCAGCAGCTGTGCACCGTGAGCACCCGTGTCTGCAACGCCAACGACGGCCGCGTACCGAGCACCCTCTCCGCCACCGCCGTTGTGCGCTGTGTTGCCGTTGCGTGCGTGCACTGTATGCAGCGGGCACACGACCAGCTGCGCCATGGACACGACTGCAGTCTGCGCTTCTGTGCCGCCGTGATCGCGAAGCTCGCTGTCACGGTCGACGATCGGTTGCTGTGTCAGTTGATGCGCACCTTGGTGGGATGGCTGCGCGCGAAATGCACCCAGGTGCTCGCAATTGTGTTGTCGATTCGAAATGTTTTTTCTTCACAGAGAGTGGCCAGATGTTTTGCATGTGTTCAGTGCAACGACGCGGCAGGCTCGTCGACTGCGGCCTGCAACGATGCGATCTGGCCACGAATCGCGCAGCGACTGTTTGCCGACGTGAGCGTGCCAGCACGGACGGCGCAGACGCTGCTGAGTGCGTTGGTGGCCGTGTGTCGTGCGCACGAGCTGCAGTTGATGCTGGGCAGTGCGTTGCTGACGAACGCTGCGCTCGCATACACACTCACGCACAAACTGCTGTTCATTCGCTCATTCCCACTGCACCGACGTGTGCCGCATACAATCGCACACTATTTGGCTGGTCAGCTGCTGGATGCTTTTTGTTCTGCTGTTTTGTGTCTGCATATCATTTACTACGTTGCAAATGCACTGATGTCCGTATACGTTGTCCAGCCACCAGTGAGCGTGTTTTCATCGAGACGTTCACAGCAGCGATGCAGTTGTTCGGCGACGCAACGAGCCTGCAGAACGCTGCTATCACTCAACGGCAGTATCTTTGTTCGGTGTTGCTAGCGATGACTAAAGTCGTTCAAAGCCGTGACCCGCATTACAGCAACAGTCTGATTGAACAGTTGAGACCATCCGTGCTGCAGCACATCATGCCTGCAATCACAAGTCACATCAACTGTGCTGACATCACACGTCGACAGCAGGGTTCGTTTGTGTTCGCCAATCTCTTTGTGATAGTGATCAGCGTTGCCTTCATCGGTTTGTTCTGGCGATTTCAGTTATTCTGCTTGTGTTTAGCCACGCTGATTGGCTGCATGTAGCGGCGAGCACTGATTCATTCGCGTTCGCGTGTGTGACGCAAAGCAAGCGACCACTCTAGCGTGTTGTGCATGATCGCATTCATGGACTGTTTTACTGTGCAGGCATGTTTGTTGGCGAACAGTTGTCGCGTGTGTTTCTGCCAATCAAGGCAAATGGAAACGAGAAACAGCCAGATGATTGTGAGCTGGAGTCAACAGAGCTGCGTTTCGACTACGACATGGACGATGTGTATTTGAAGGCGTTGATTGAAGACTGGCAATATGATGGAGCAACAGTGACACAGGAGGATCACCCAGAGCACGATACTCAATGTTGGAAGTGCACATTTCTTGTTTGTAAAATTTCTCCTGGTTATTTTTCGTTTTTTTAGTTGGCTTGGCAGCACTGATGATCGATGGTGAAACGGACAGCATGCGAACGAATGAGTCAAACGGACAGCAAGTGCCAAGTGAGCTTGTCTACGACAGCGACGATGACGACGATTTTCAGGTTGAGTATTCACTTGATAACAAAGTCTGTTGTGATAAGACCACCAACGTCCAAGATCATTCGACTGTGGTACCCGTTCCGATTTCAGGCATACGAACTGCCAGCAAACGAGCGGCAACCAAGCGAAACTGAATTTGTTATCACTGAGAAAATCGAAGCTGAAAAGCCAGGCCGTATCGAAAAACCGCTGTATCTTCGTGACTGCTTGGAGCAGCTGGTGGATGACAAAGACCACGCAGTTGCTGAGTGTGCACTGCAAACGTTGCCACCAATGATTCGACGCGACGCAGTGGGACTCGATGATTTGCTCACGGAGATTCTCAAACGACTGGTGCACCTCGAGAATAAATTTGCATTGGACGATTTTGAGAAGGTCGGTGTTATTCGGCGTTAAAGGGCTGAAAGTGTTGAAGGCTAAAGCTTAGCGCTAACGGTGTTACGTTGGCAAAGTTGCGCAGCTGCTGGTTTGGTTTGCAGCATCGTTTCGACGCACTGCTTGCGTGTGCGGTGTGTCGCCCCATTGCGGCAGCCAGCTGGCTTGCATCACAGTTGTACGCGCGTGAGTACGCAATGTCGCAACGTCTACTGTTGCTGGATGTGCTGGCGGCTGCTGCCGATGAACTGTCCTCGTTAGTGTGCATTTCAGTAAAAATAACAAGCTCAACATTGTTGGCTGACACCAAAACATTGAGTTGTTTTATGAGCAGAGATGCGACTGAGTCGACCGCACAACAATGCACATCACAGCAGCTGGCGCCAAGCGAACTGCTGCCCACTTGGCAACAGGTACCTGCGAAAAGCGCGAAACTCGCATGAAACTGTGTTCACCACACATCATGTACTGTTGAGAGCAAACCGTATTGCTGCACAGATACCGAGCAGGCACATGCAGCTGCTGCGAGCCTCCAATGATTTCAAGTTGTCACGTGCTGTGTCTGCAGGCGATCGACGCACGGCTGGCGGCAAGGACACGCCGAATCACGCAAGTGCGCAGCGCACGCGAACGCACTCGGCCGGCGACGAATCGTTTCGCTTCGTTCGCGTCGCACTGGTTGTTTGCGTTGGTGGACGAGACGGTGAAGGAGGCCGGCGGGCAGGGCACGGCGGGGCTGCTCGCGCGTGACCACGTGCTGGTGGCACGCGTGGTGCACACGGCAGCAACGCTCGTCCACTGCGCACGCCACGCGCACACGCTGCTCAGTCTCGTCGCTGCACTGCACCAGCTGATCACACCGCTCCGGTGGCATGCGCAGCCGTTCGTACGACAGGTCACTACTCATCGGTGCTCTGTTCTTTCAAGAGTGCCTTTTACGTTCACGTGCATCTTGCTAGCGATTGGTGCTTTTCATTGAGCAAATCAGTTCACAGTTTTCTGGGTTAGTGCCAGCTAAAAACATCGCCTAAAGTACTGTTCGTTTGTTCGCGTCAACGTTGCTGGTCGTTGTTGACAGCTGTGACTGGCATGCCCATGCAGGCAGTGTTGTTCGCAGTAACGATCGTGTTTCACGTGTGTCCGAGTGCACTGCTGGAGTCAGCGCTCGGTGGATTGGACGCATTGAGCGACTGGAGACTCTGGCTGGCACACACCGCCGAACACGACACAGACACACAGTGCCAGCAGCTGGCTGCACGCGCACACGCACTGCTGAGACAGCGCCTCACAGAAACAGTGATTCACACGTGATGCCACTTGTTGCGTGTTGCCTGTTGATGTTTACTTGGTCGCTCCTTGTTTTCTTCTTTTAAACCATTATCATAAATAAAGAAACAGGACCGGATCATAGGTGGATTGTAGAAAAATCACGAAAATCTGGATTGTCCATGACAATTCTTGTGGATGAATCGCGTCTTCGAGATTCTACTTGTGCTTTGTTCAACATTATTAGTGATCAGTTCAGTGCAGCGCAGCACCATAACAATGCAAACCGATGAGGCTAACGTTGCTGGTGCAGCACCGGGTTGCGTCATGCGTCAACCGCCTCGCGTGTCCTACATTCGAGTGAACACACTGCAGCTCACTGCTGACCAGGCGCTCTCTGCGCTGAAGCAGCATTTGCAAACGCAAATGGCGCGTCGCACGTTTACGTGGTTTTGCCAGTTCGTGCATTTTTTCCATTGAGCTCCAGCGTGTGTGCGTTTCACAGGGCAGCTGGCTGGTCGCACGACACGCCGTGCTTGCGGACGTGCTCACGGTGACGTGCGCCGCTGGGGAGCGCCCCGTGCAGCCGGCTGGTCGTCTGCAAGTCTACGTTGACCGTGCTGCCGGGGCCTCGCTGATGCGGGGCGCTCAGTTGTTCGCTGCGGGCATACTCGCTTCGAATCAAAGTGTGCACAGTGGCTAAAACACCTTCAACTTTTCGGTTCCTCCCATCTACTGACTCGTATAGGATCATTAAATACTTTGACAGCGTTCTCGGAGGGAGACGAGTGCTCGGTTTGGATGCAGCTGAGTGGGACAGTGCTACGAGGCCAATGTGAACGAGCCCTGGAAGCTGGCAGCAACGTGTTTCTCGGCAACGGACGTCTGCTTGTTCACAGAAAGCAGCTGTTTTCTAAATCATCTTCGCAACTGCGGTGAGCTTTGTCTGCAAGTTCTTACATTATTTTGTGCGACTGGTCGGTTGACGCGTGCCAACGGTCCGAAAAAAACTCTGGTTGGTTTTGACATTGAACTGTTTCAGCCGGTTGTAACGTGTGCGTTGCGCTGTTTTCCAGCGGCGTCGGCGTTGACATGACCGAGCGGGTGTGGCTGAATGCGCCGCTCGCCGAGCTGCACGAGCAGCGCTGGTGTTCCGTGCAGCACGTGCCGTCCATCGTGTGCTCGCTGCTGCTGGACGCACAGCCCGGCGAGCGCGTCCTGGACATGTGTGCCGCGCCGGGCGCCAAGAGCACGCACATTGCATGCAGCATGCGCAATCGGGCACGTTTGCTCCTTGCAATACCACAAGACATGTTGCAAAAGTGGCTGTCCACTGCAGCCGTAAGCACATTTTGTTGACGTGCTCTGCCAGTTTCACGGTGTGTTTCAACGGCAGGGCCAATTGATCTGCATCGACCGTCACACGCCGCGTGTTGAGCGCCTCCGCCGTCGTCTTGCGCTGCACGCGTGCTCCTGTGCACACGTGTTCCAGGCTGACTCCACGAAAATACTGCTGCCATCAACAGACCACACAACGACGCACACAACGTTGGTGACGCTGATGCGCTTGTTTGTGCCGCTGTTCGTGTCATGTGCCATGATTTCAGCGACTCGGTTGGTCCACCATTTGCTAGCGGTTGGTTTGATCGTGTGCTGTTGGATGCGCCGTGTTCAGCGTTGGGTCAACGCCCACTGACACAGCCGCTCACGGACACACAACGGCGCAGCGAGCACGTCAACCTGCAACGCGCTTTGTTGGCAACCGTAAGGGGGGGAGCACGTTGATGATGATGATGTGGCTGCGCTGATTGCTTCATTTGAATTTGCACTGTGCAAGCCACCGAGCGCATCCTTGCATTCCGGACGGTGCGCGAAAAAACGCGGCTGCGCTGACACCAAATTGGTTTGCATTTTTTTGTTCAGTTTTCCGAAAGAAACATTGAAAACACAGGCGGTTGAGCTTGTGCGCGTCGGTGGCACGCTCGTCTACAGCACCTGCTCTGTGTATCCGCCTGAAAATGAACAGCAGATCGAATGGCTTTTGCAGCGATGGCCTTCGATGCGACTCGCCGAAATCAATGAAAGCCTGTTGCCTGTTGATCAGCTTGGCGCTGAATTGGTGCTGCTCAGTGCTCATTGTTTGTTCTCTTGTGCGTCTTCTATGGTAGTTAGCAGGTTTTGAGGTAGTTTTCATTCTGGCTGTATTTCGCAGAGCTCTGGAATGGTGAAATTTGACCCGCAAACGCGATGCGCTAGGCACAAACCGACTGGGCGATGTTGCATTGATGACGAGCTGTGCGACGAGGCTGCACTGTTCGCACGTGTGTGTGACGATGACACTGCGCCTGCAAATGATTCTATTGGATTTTTTATTGCGAAATTCACCAAAGTTTGCTGATCCTGCGGTCCTGCACTGCTGATGGATGTGATTTGAATTGTGCGGTTATGAGTTTCACAAGTAGGGAATATGAAAAGTTCAGAAATAAATAAAACAGTGTTCTGGTGTTGCTTTGTTTGTTGTGACGTTCAAAGTTGCATCCGCTGGTCAAGCTGCTTGCTGCCATATAGCTGACACACACTGTAGCTTTTTTTCTGCGCAACCTTGCCGAAATTTTTTTTAAGTTTAAAAAACTTGACTTATAAAAATTATTTTCAACCTTTTAAATTATTTTCAACCTTTTTCACTTGCTTTTCGAAGTACTCGTAGCTGTATTTGAAACTGCGTTTTGATTTTTTGTCCTGGGTACCATACCATCATTGACATGATGACAGCAATCTCGATGGACCGGATATCGTCACAAAATGTTGACGGCACAAAGCTGCTTTTATTCCGTCTGGTAGTTTTCAACCGGAAGGCGAGGTAACGACTTTTATTCGCGTTGTTAAATCGAGACAACAGTTTTATATTGTTTCCAGACCAGTTTAGTTGCGAACGCTGCTGCAATTGTCCGGAAATTATTGTTTGGAATGGCAGAAAAAGTGCGTTTCTGACAACCGCAGTGACATGACGTGCATGACCAAGGGAAATGTGCGTGCTCAATCAGCCAATGAAAAGACGCCTGTGCGATTGGCGGAACGCTCCGCAGCCACTGACTTTCATCGGCAACCGTGAACGTAACACTGACCGTTGCGCCACGTTAATCACACAATTCGCAAATTGATCGCATGAGCGAGTAATAACTGGCGATAATTTATGGGCGTTTAAAGAAAAAAATACAGCCAGCCGTTACACAACCAACGCCAACGCTGGCTTGTGTGTCGACATGAATATTACTTACTGCATATCTAATCGAAAATCAAGATCAACACAATGTCAACAAACGCACATGTGAAAGTACGGGTTGAAGCCAAAATTGGCTTCAGATGGGTGACACCTGCACAACGCATGAAACTTGTTATTCGGTGTTTTAACTCGTTATTATGAGCAGCATTCTGGTGTGCACCGGCACTGGGCGGGGTTGTACAAGTTGATAAAAAAGGGCAAAAAGTGTCATGATGAAGTTTCAATAAACTGGTGCGCTCAGTTTGTTTTCAATTGTAACTTTGTTTTGTGTTTTAGGCACAAAAATGCAATGTGCAAAATTTTTAATGGCCAATCAAGGTGTCATCATTGTTTCGACGTGACCGGATCGTGATGATGCGCTTCGATTACTGTCCGACGTTGCGTTTGACCGTTCAAAACTGCCGCTGGTAATTTTCTATTCACTCTTGAAATTTATTTCGCATTAATGAATTTCTTCTTCCAACAAGTAAACAGGTAGGAACAGGTACGAAGTGCGAAAGCAATCAAGATTATTCTTGCGCAATTTGTCATTTTCACTTCTTTTTCTCCTGCCCGCTACCAGTCTACGCTGATAACACTGAATGACAATTGTCAGACAATGTTTTCAATTAAAGACGTACGCACTTGTTCGGTGCGCTAACGTGTTACACAACCATAACGTGTACAAATGTAAAATTAAACAATAACATTTTCACACGCCCGTTTTCCCCCGGTTTTCTCTGTTAAAACGGGCGCAAAAAATCAATCGATCAATCAACAAGCGCAGGTCAACACAAAATGCGTAATATTTGTTTTAAAACCTTATTTCACTTTCGCTTTCCCGAAGAAATCGTGTGGATACAACAGGAAACGTATATTAATGATGAAACCAGTTTGTGGCACGTGTGAGAAACGCACCTTATCAGTCAGACTTTCACTTTACCGTAGTCGACAGTGGCGCACGCAACGACGCGTGTAACCAGTCATATTAGTATTATTACTACGAGCCCGATGACTGACGTTTGTGTCGTTGGGTAAAAAGAACAATTTACAATTGCCGCCATTGAAAAAATCGCTCTTTATTGTATAACTGTTTGTGTGCACTGGCGAATTTACAGCGATTTATCTGAACGCAAAAACACAGTCGGCTGGGGGTGTTAAAGTTTTATCTTATGAAAGGCGAAAGTCCAAAGAACGTGTCGATGCATCTCGCGTTGGATCACACGCAGTATTGGCATGTAAATTGTTGTTTTTGGATATTCTTATTGTTTGTTTGTTGTTGCTCTGTGTTTCAAGAGTGTCGTCAGAGCAGTACGTTCTTGTGACAGAAACTTCAACTTTTCGGTAATTCTTTGCCGACTGTGTGTGGTGTGTGTGTTGTTGTGGCAAAAACAGTTGCTACACTGAGAAACCGATAAATATAAAAACGTGTCGTTCCTAGTGACTGTTGAACTTGCTGCATTCCTTATTTTTGAATATTTATGAAAGCGAAAACTGCAGATTGTTGGCGTGTATTGTTTGTGTGCATGAATGACCGATTGCCGATCGGACACGCCTAGTGAGCCCGTATGAATGACACATGGACAAAAGACCAGTTCGTGTGCCTCTGTAATTGCATAGTCCGTCATAAACTCGTACATATTCCGACAGTGTTTGCGGAAAACCAAAACATAACTTCTGAAACAGTTTCGCGCGCACACAGCAATTAAAAGCCTCAATAGGCATATTTTTTTCAAGAAATATGCTCAAGAATGCGCATCTGAAAGACACTGTGTCAATTGTGTCGTATTCTCTTTTCCTTTTTCGCAGAATCTCAAGTATGCGCGTCAAGTTGGTCCCATCTCTTGTGTGCGTGAATTGATTCGACTTCACCACTCAAGTAGCATTTGTGTGGGTACAATTTCTTATGATTTCAGATTAATCAGATAAAAAAACAGACACGACAAGCGATTCCGGGAAGAAGCGACCGAGTCAAGTGCTGTGAATCTTGACGACTTGGAGTGAAGAGTGCAAGTGCAAAGGGCTCTGGTTCAACGAGACTCATCTTCTGACGTCCAAGATCGCATAAAGAGGCGGTCGCGACAGACGAAACGCATTTGTTCGTTGTTGCCGACCACTGCATTCTGGCACCATTGTGCTCAGAGAAGACCACCACTGAAACATTAAAATACGCGATGTTGTCTTCGTTCGCAACGACCGTGAGCAGCAGAGCAGCAGTGCTGGTGTGCGTGCTGCTGGCTGACGTCATCAGTGGCATTCCGGTCGACAACGGCGTCGAGAACGACCCGGAAGTGGCGTGCCAGTCAAACTCGATCATGTTTAGCGTCGCCACCAGAAATCCGTTCGAGGGACATGTCTTTGTCAAAGTCAGAGTCGTGCTCATGTTTGCGACTTTTGGGCGTTGCAGTGTCGTTGCCGTGCTATTTCTCCGGAATGAGCAGAAACGCCTGAATGTTCGCTTTATTTTCTCTCTTGTGATCTGTTTCTACTGCAGGGCCGTTACAACGATCCGGGCTGTCGCGACGACCGTGGCGGGCGCAGCACTGCCAGCATTTCGTTGCCGTTCACCGACTGCGGCGTCGTGCGCCAACGGTCGCTCAATCCGAAGGGAATATTCGTCTCTGTCACCGTCGTTGTTTCGTTCCATCCGTATTTCATCACAAAAGTCGATCGGGCTTATCGCATCGAATGCTTCTACATGGAGGCCGACAAAACTGTTGCCACTCAAGTGGAAGTGAGGTGGGTGGCGCTATTTAGCTTTCATCGGTGATGTACGTTCGTGCACACCAACATGCAGTGAGAATGTGTGCGAATACGTGCGATGTTCCTGCGGATTATGTAACTTTGGTGACTCTGCTTTTTCCACGACAGACAGTGCACCATTTAATGAAACAGGAAACATTCTGAAAACATGTCTTGGCTTTTGCGAAATGTTTCTCTTATTGCTTCAAAACATTTTCAGTGTGCAGGGTGGTCCGTAACTAGTGATACCAACTTTGAAGTGATAAGCTCGTCAACCGTTCACGTACTTCAATCAAAATTTTAACCAAATAATTTAGAAGGTAACTTAGATTTCCACCATTTTTCAACCAAAAATCTTTTAGTACTTCACCAAGCTGAACAAAAATACAGGAATATTAATTCACGATTTAGGTTTAGCATTTCAGCCAAGGGTTCGAACTGTGCAGTTCAAACATCATGGCTCTTGCGTGTTCCGTGTTATGCGTGTGATAAAGACACTTGGTCAAACATTTGACTCAATTATTCCTGTAGCTCTACTTTGTGAAATGTACCGGTAGCTAGTTAGTAGTTGGCATAATCAATTTTATTATTAAAACGTTTCAAAACATAAAAACGTCAATAGAATTGCGTTATTAATTCCCGAAACGTCCATTAACATGGAAAACTTGTAGTGTCACAGTTTTCAGCTTGGCATGAATTAGCCGTTCAATATTTTTAACTGAATTTTACTGAAACCATAAGTTGATGTTTTCTAAATACAATGTAGCTAGATAAAATTTCAAACAAAATATTCCAACGGTTAATGAGCTACAGCCCTTCAAAGTTTGTATCACTACTATGGACCACCCTGGCGTTTGAAACATAACGTACTTTTTGTTCATTTTTCACTTGTTTGCCCTTCAATGATCTGAGGGTTTTTTTTAATTTTTGTGTGTTGTATATTTTTACTGCTTAATACGTTTGTGGGTTTTCAGCATGATTTCGACTGATTTTCGAACAGCAAATGTTCCAATGCCGATTTGCCGCTACGAAATCTTGGATCGTGCGGGTCCGACGGGACAACCAGTGAAGTACGCAGTGATTGGACAAAGTGTCTATCACAAATGGACTTGCGACACTCAAACAGGTAAGTTCGTCTGCAACTTTCTGTTCACTCAACTCACGTAGATTATGTTTTAACGCTTTCTTCAAACTTTTGCCTCTGAAAAAAAACGTTGTAAGCGTGTTTTATTCTCCAAAAAATTACTGGTGCCAAACCTAATGTATCTGTCGGTGTCAATTAGGATAGACCTTTTGATAGTCTTCAATGATATTTTAATCTTTGCGGACTATAAAAAGTTTAGACTGAATTAATTTGCGTTAGTGTCGCACGATTATAATCTGTAATGATAAACGCACGTTCAGAGTGTGCGCATCTCAGATTTATGTTTGAAAAAACCAGCCCCAATAAAATGCATGTGAATGAACAGATGAATGTTCGTAATTTGATGACACCTTATAAATAAAAGAAACATGCCAGTGAGTTTGTGTGTTTTTCAGTGGACACGTTTTGCATGTTGATTCACTCGTGTTTTGTGAACGATGCCAGCCGCGGTGATCGATTCGATCTTATCGATGAGCAAGGATGCAGTCTCGACAAATATTTGCTCGGAAACATCGAGTATTGCCACCCGCTATCATGCCAAATCTACACTTTCTCTTCTTCATTTGATTATAGCGCGCTGATTATTTCTTGCTTCATCACTCTTTATTACCAATTGATTTTTTAACGGTCGAGTAATCGTTTAAAAACGATTTCGCAATCTTTGAACGTTTTCAGATATTTAGGGAACGAATGCTGTAAAGACTGAAAAAGAGTAAATTTGCAATCACTAGTCTGAATATCTGAGTAAGCAACGCATTTTCTGAAAAAGTAATTGCTAATGAAGTGTCATGCTAATTTACTGCGTTTGACCTTGCGGTAAGCTATCCATGTCATTGGTTTAAAATTGTCTAATTTCATTTGATAAAAAATCCTCAAAGGTACGTCACAAATTTGATGGGCGCCGTCGAGTCGCATGTGTTCAAGTACGCTGACCGCTCGCAGTTGTACTTTCAATGTCAAATTGAGATTCTCGTCAAAGTGCGTTCACTCGTGTGCCGTCGTGCTGGTTGCAGATGTTGTCGTTTTGATGTTTCTGTTTCTATTTTAAATAAATGTATCCTTTATGCGATTATTTCAGTCACAGTAAATTTCTAAACTTTTGAGTGCATCAACGTTTTGGTTTTAAAATACCAAATCAGTAAAAAAATCGGAAACTGTGTCATGGCAAGCGCAAACATTACAGGAGCCAGACGTGGCGTGTCCGAAGCCAACGTGTTTTGCAAGCAGACGACTGCGGCGCTCTGCTGCTGCATTGCGACACAAGCACAGCAACAACACTAGACCAGTGGCGTGGTCGAGACCGTCCGAACAAACAGAAGTACACGCGCATCCTGTTGGAACATGGGATGTACAAGCACCACCGCTGGAAGCACTCGAGGTCGATGACAGCCTGGTCGGTTTCATTTCAAAATATTTTGTATAGCTGGGTGTGAATCCGTGTTGGGTCTCCGCTTGATCTTGCCGCACATGCTGGCTCAGAACTTCAGCTCTTGATTTTTATGATTTCCGTTTTATGCTGATGCCGTCTAATGCATAAAATGTTGGAATGGTTTTTTTTCAGTTAAATTCCGTTTCTTGCCAATCAGCATGACCTTTGTGTAATCGTTGCCTAGTGATCAAAAGTACAGAAGTGTTTTTCAGTCATCGCAAGTGAGCGTGCCAAACTTGAGACCCGACATTTTGTACACGCAGTCTGGCGGCTCGGGCACACCGGAAGCCAGCGTTTGCTTCAGTCCTACCGGTCTGTTTCAATTGATCGCACTTTCAACAAGTTTCACAAAAATTAAAAAAACTGAAAGTTCTTTTCAGGTTTCACAATATTAGTGGCGTTTATGCTGCTAACACTGATCACTGCTGTCACGCTGGGAGCACTGCTCTCCTACAGACGCTCATCAAAACTGTTATTCTACTGATCGTTGAGCACCCAACGACAACCGCAAAACTATTCGGTTCGGAGTTACCAAAAAAGACTTCAATATTACTTACGTGTTGTTCCTGCTGCTGGTCAAGAAACTGCTAAAAATGTGAGCGACAGAAATCCATTCGGACTGATGGGGCCGCCGTCATTTTTTTTGCACGAAACAACAAGGATCGCTGACCAAGCTGAACACGGGTGTTTTCCGTCCTGTATATCGCGTGTCTTTTGTTGCGGTCTGCTATTGTTGCATACACCCCTTCTTGCATGCCACTGTGGTCATTAGCTTTACGACGACCTTAATCCACTCTGACAAACACCTTTCATTGTGGCCGTCACGATTTGTTTTTTTTAATTGTAACTTGTGTATTGTTGTGATCGGTAAAAGTCTGATTTGTTGGTGTCCGCATTCGTTTTGTTTTTCACAATTTTATTGTTTATTTAAAAATATATAATTAATGATGAGTTGTGGCTGTGTGCCTGATTGCTTGTTGCTAGGGTGCAATTGAAAAAACACCTGTGAGCTGTTTTTAGCATTTAGTTTTTACTTTGCTAGTTGTGTTTCATACAGTAAGTGGTAAAGCATTGTAAATGGAAAATATTTTGCCGGCTGATCAAAATATCTTTCTTTTATGTTGACTAATTTTAATCGAAGACTTTTTACAATTTGTTGTGAAATTGTATCGCCTGTGTTTTGCAGGTGTTTTTATCACTGTTCCAAGAAACTGTTTGCATTTTGTTTTGACACCACAGGAATCAAATCAGCCAAAAATTTTATATTTGCTGTTTTGTAGCTTGCAAACTTTAGATGTGCAAACTTCACCGTCAGACCATATCGCAGACACCTCATACAGTACGGCCGAATAAATAAGGCAGTCCTTGTATTCTCCATCAAGGCGGGATTTGTTGCAGACCAGGAGTTGTCTTTTTCAACAATACCAAGATAATTCCCAATCGTGTGTGCAATGTACAAAGAATGAACAGAATAAATAGCACGAATAAATTAATCAATGAAAAACACGATTAAATTTACAAACAATCATTGGCCCACTGAGTGTCTTTTTTCTTTCATTCAAACTTCTCGCGCTACGCGCACCCTGAAAAAAGCTGCCATGTTTACTCGGCCATTCCGTACCAATGTACTTTTACTGGACTTTTATTCTAAAAGTGCCCAGTCAGCGCAACAAAAACCGTTGTCATATTGAACGTAGTGAAGTTTGAATATCTTGATCTTGCAGTTGTGTGCTGCTCTTTGTGATATGCTGACATGAATGTGATCGATAAAATTATTTCAGTTTGTTTTGTCGCGGTTCATTCGTCGGTGAACTGAATCGGCGATGCAAGTGAGTAGCGCATGCCAGTGACTGCTCGATGCAACAGATTCAGCATTGAATCACCAGTGACAAAGACACCCAGAAACGTCGCGTTCAGCAGTGCGCCAGCGAGCGGCAGCCAAGCGCGCCCGTGATGCGGCGATGCGAGCGCAGCCAGCGAGCATGCGAGCGCAATCGCCGACGTGTGCATCAGCAGATAGCAAACGTCCACCAACGCCAGCCAACCGATGGCAGCCTGGTGCACAGTGCGCTGCTGCTCCGTTTGTATCGAGAGCGCCAGTCTGTTGACGACCGCCGTTCGCTCGGCGCTGCAGTAGAACTGCGGCACGTAGGCAGCGATGCCACCGCTGATGCCAACGGACACGCCGAGCAGCAGCTGCAGCACGCGTGTGCGAGCATCGCTGCCGTGCTCCGGTGCGTGCGTTGTGTCACGGGCGACCATGAAGCAACACACGAGGCTGACAAACACCGGCACACAGCACAGCCATTGATGTTCGCTGCACTGCACCGACCAGCGCACGCTCAGCTCCTGCTGTTTATCGTGAAACAGTTCCATTGGAAATTGTGACGAAAACTCGTTGTTTTGCACAGGGCGCAAAAGAGTGCTTGTTTACCGTTTGTTGCTTCGGACGCAGCACAACGAATCGCAAATAATAAGACACGTGCCAGGGATAGTCATCAGATGAGCTGCTGTTCGCAACGCGCATCGCTAAGCGCTGTTCAATCGGCCAGCTAATACGTCCGAAAACATCTGAACCAATTGAAAAACTTGAGTTCTGCGCTGCATTGCATCTTCCAATCATCATTCTCTAAACATAAGAATTAACATTGGAAAGAAACGAATATTTATGAATAGTCGACACGCACGAGCTGACACGGTGAATGTTTTGTCAAAAGCTTGTTTGAACAGGCTCGATGGACATAATGACAAAACATTGTGCATGTTTGCGTTGGATAGCACAACTGTTGGTGATGCTAGACTACAGCAGCTGAAATGGACAGCATTTTCTTGTACTATATGTCGGTGGCTTACTTTGAATGCAAAATCCTATGTTTTTGATGTACAGTATGGCCGAATAAAAAAGGCAGCCCGTCAAGGCGGGATCAGTCGCAGACTAGGAGTTGTCTTTTTCAAAAATGCCAACATAACTCCTAATCATGTGTTCAAGGGAGCAAGAATAAACATAATGGCACGAAGAATACATTAGTCTGAAAAAACACGTCAAATTTGGCACACATGTTGGTTTCTGAACGTCTATTTTCTTTCATTCAAATTTCGCGCGCTCCTTGCACCCTGAAAAAAGCTGCCATGTTTACTCGGTTATTCCGTTAAACAAACCAGAAATTTTGTGGAATTCACTGCATTAATCTTGACCACGTCTGACTATTGAAATCTGAAGTAGTGTTTTCATCAGAGGCATCTTTGACCGCCCTTCTAGGTGACTAAAAGGTCGTAGTTCGTTGATGCTGACCAACCACTTCGTGCTGGCAAACATGGACGTTCAAATGAAGGACAGGAACGGAATGCTCATGTACAGCTGCTAGCTGCAACTACAACATGAGTTCTAACTTCTTCAGCGAGCTGCGATTTTCCGGCTACTGACGCTGTTTGAACTTGAAAACTAAAATGCAGTGGGTAACACACAGTGTGACATGAATCCAAACACGTCACAAAAGTGACACAATTCAACAAATGAAGACAACAAAATGTTTGGCCTAAATAATGGCACCGTGCTGCAGAATGTTGTTGTTTCTTTAATCATGTTCAGAGTTCAGATGTTAAAAATAAATTTGTAAAGCTCATGTATTCATTTGAAAACTTACTGCTACTGATATACGTATTAATCCAGTTTGCAATTATTCACTAAAATTTGAAAAGTTGCAGCAAGCACAAAAAGCTTGAATCAAACCGAAAACGTTTGAGAAACACGCCGTTTCCCAGTGTTATTTTGCCAACAAACAACAGTTTTGATTTTCAACAAACCGTGTGAAACACATGAATGTTCAGTTGCATTAAACTAATGCCCAGCCCATATACCCATGCTCATGCCGCCCTCCACCCGCTTTAGGGCGATCGGCTGACTCATTTTAGAAATTTATCACGCATACAGGGTGTTTAGTAAAAAAACTCAAAAAACTTACCACTCGTATTTTAGCATTATTTTTTTACTATTATTTTTTCACGCTGAAATTTTCTCCAATAACAGGGAAGTCCTTTTTTCCAATAATAGAGAATGAGAAGTCACAATTTCAGTCTAAATGAAGCAATCTGGTAACCATAACGCGCGAGTGAATTGCGAACTTCCACTTCAATATATTTACTTGCAATTTTTTAACGTTTTTGAAACACTCTGTACTTATGAAAAAGTGTATTTAGTATCAGTACATGCATTAAATTATCACGAAAATTTTTAACCCGAATTTTTTGGGGATTACGAAACAGACGGACTAAAACACGACACACCGATGTGGTGTTACGCTTCATTCGGCGCAACTAAATCGTGCTTTTCACACACGTTTGCGTTGTATTTTCAATGAACATCCTGCATATTTGCAAAATTTCACAATGGAAAACGTGAACATATTTTTGCCAGTCTGCTTGTTTACTGACACTGTGCTAAACTGAAATACAATGAACTTATTCAATTAGCAGCACCAGTACACATTGTTGAAATACATTTCAATATCTTACTTGAACGTATTTTCCGCGTGTTTTTGAGTTGTGACCGTTTGTTTGCACCTTGTGGATTACAGATTTTGGTTTGTTTATGGATTTGCATTGGTTACAGATTATCACAACCATCTGAAAAATTGCAAAATACGGACAAACTACACTGCTAATTTAATATAATTTTGTTAGTAATTTCGTGAGCTACCATTAATATTTTTCGCCGTTTTTGTGCTTCGAAATCTTGTGTGATATTAGCTAAGCAAATGAGTATAGCATTTCGTCAGTGAGAATCGTGTCAAACGTTTCAGAAACGAGAAGTTGTGAGCTGTGCTTGTGAAATGAACGTTTGTGTGCGTGTGGGTTGCGTGCATGTCAGTCAGAACATTCACCCATTCGCGTTTTCTCAGAGGCACAACCAAGCGGAATGTATCGCTTGCACATTCGGGTGTCAGCTGAACTGTGCAAAGCTTGAAGTGAATTCAATACCAACACAATGCCAACACAACTAACCAAACTGAGGCATCCAAGAGTTTGAGTGGGTGACCTTGGTCAAACTTGAAGCAACATTGCAACAGACGCCAATAACTTTCCGAAGTGGCCAATCATTTGGAAAAGACAAAGCGCACGTGCGTTACGTAATTGAATTGTGCTTCTCTGAGTTCGGCATTGTGCACAGTCTCTCAAGCAGATTAGACGAATAAAATGCGTGCCAACGGTTCTTATTTTCAAGCAGCTTTGCCTGCAACATGTTTTCTGAGCATCTGAGCATAAAACATGATTCTCAGTAACTACGACTAGTCAAATTACATTCACTTCGCCAATTTTCAGCTCACATTGTACGTAAATTGTAGAGCCGCTATAAATAGAAACCTGCATTTGTTCAAACTTGGCCAGTTCCGTGATCAAAATTTATTTTGCAGTTGAAAGCAAACAATGATGCGCATGTACAATGAGTGCACACGTGTTTGAAGCACATCATGCCCATCACATGCGCGACAAGTACAACCGTACAACGCTGCTAACGACGGTCACAGCCCCTTTTGGGTCGCAAGTTTCTTTTGTATTCTCAAAACCATGCGTTATGTATGTTGTTGTTGTTGTTGTTGGGATTTTTAGGCGATGTTTTTAGCCAGGGCTAACCCAGAGAAGCGTACAGAACGCCATTGAGTAGGGCGCCCATCGAGTTTTCTCTGTCATTAAGTGCCTATACACCCCTCGGCGGGGCTCGATCCCCCGAGTGCACAGACTGTAGTCTAACGCACTACCACCAGGCCACGAGGGTGACAACTAATGTATGTATGCGCAACTATCAAAATCTGCTTCTGATTCTCAAAGCGATTTGCATTCACATGCAAAACATATAAACTAGAATCTTTCAAATCGGTTTGACCGAGAAAAAACGGCAGCCACTTCAACGTGTCAGATTTGCCTGCAGCGCAATCTGTCACTGTGCCATGTCGGTACAAGATCTATATATAGGGCACGGGCATACCGAAAAATTGGCGCTCATTTTTTTTGTTCATGGTGCCGTGTATGTGTTTTGCCATTGCATCGGAGATTTTCCTTGGCTTTGTGTCGGACTCGACATGGCTGGTGCCTGCAAGCGCCTAGTGCAAAGCAGCAGGCAGCGCCCATTCGCAAGCACATCAATCGTTGCTTTTGCCAATGGAGACTGTCGCAGACCAACTTGCCCTTTTTTCTTTGCACTTTTGCTTTACCGCCAAAGGCCTGTCTGTACAATGTAAGACAGCTTTCAGTCGATATGGACTGCGTGTGACTTTTATACAGAATAGGGCATAGTTGACAGAAAGTGACATTTTAATGGGCACCCACGCACTCATGCATCTATGTAGAAAATGCATTTTTTACTTCGCATGTATTCGATTTATCACGCAGCAATGTGGATTTCTGGAAAGTGAATATGGTAAACATGCACACATATAACTTGTGTCGCTACCTGTTAAAGTTGCTATAAATTGTCTCTGCGCTAAAGTGTTTCCTTCCGGTACATATCTATGTACATGTACAGTACACAACGCATAGAAGTGCATACGTGCATGTAAGTCATTGAACTACAAAACAGTAACACACAAAAAGTACGATATTGCGCTACCCAAAAGCGTGTGACAAGTTTGGCCACGGTATGCATTGATTTTAGTTTAACGGCACTGTCCTAATGACCCGTATCCACGGTTCCAGGATGAAAGTTTTTATAAAATACAATTTCTAACTATTGTTTTAATAAATCGGCTAAAAATACCATTTTCAATGGCAAAAACGGCGATGCAGTCAACATGAAATTAGGTTGACTGCACAGCTGTTCAGGTTTCAACAATTTATCACATGGAGTTCCACATCTTTATGTGTTTCTGCGCCTGCATCAAATTCTACAGGGTGATAAAAACGCCATTTTTTAAAACGCTTCGATCTCGCGACTGCATTAATATCTGAAGCTGAAATTTACAGCACCTATAGTCATTAAGCCGCCATTTGTTGTGTGAAAATGTCAGTCAAAAATATTAACACTGTTAGGCACAACGGTATTTTTATCCAAAATTTTACATTGTTAGTTTTTTCCATTTTCAAGCATCGAGATACATGTCATCTCTAAAAAGTGACGTTTTTATCACCCTGTACATCTGCATTTTTTCTTTTGGTTTGTGCTCCAGTTTTGAGACTGCGCCGCGCCTTATAGAAGATAATCTGTTTCAGTTGTAACTGAATACGAGTCAGTCCATCAATTATGTTCCAAAAGAAATTCAATTTTCCATTTCGTCCAAGCAGATTGACCGAGACGAAAAGCATAATCAATCAAGGACGCTAACAAATGTTGTCACTTGCTTCTTGTATGTACATGCGAATCTGTTAACGAATGATTATTATGTAACGTACATACGTATATGTACGCACACACATACAATGTACATGTATACAGTTAACGGAGATACATAAATTCGCAGTTGTATGTCTTGTTGTTGTAAGCGTGACTGTTATATTCCATGTATCTGTTAGCCACTAGAACTGTCAGATAACACGGCCACCGTGGCGATGTCATGTGTTCCGCAAAAGAAGCCTCCGTGCAAGCATGCACACATGCAAAACTGTGCACATGCGCGCACACGCACGATCAATATAATTTCTCAACACCGTGCGTTCCTGAGGCCAGAGAGCACTGAAACCTGCCAGCCCTTTAAAAATTTCAATAATCTTGATCTATAAAAATAACAAGATGTTTTTAAGTTCAAGAATAAACTTTTTTAGAACTCATTTAACTCTTCGCAGCGCAGAAAAACAAATCTTGATGTGTTCTTCCGGCGTTTCCAATTCATCCACATTTAGAAAAGTTGTCCATCCATCTCGCAGAGCTGAGGCAGCATAATTATCTGTAGTACACAAAAAATTGCCACGTTAAATCAGAAACCACCGGTTACAGGAACCAAAGGTATCTTCTAGAGTATAATTTATATGCGCGGAAGCAGTGGTGCTGGCGTTGTGAATGCAAGCAAGCATGTTACAGCCATGCTGGACACGCTTGCGTAATTGCACACACTACACACACACTCACGTACAAATGTGCGCCAAGGCTTGCACGCACGAGCAGGCATGACTGCGAACGATGCAACGTTGCCGCAAGTTGCAGTGCTTCTGCGTGTTCGCACACGCACACGCATGTTGTACGCGTGCAGCTGTACACACGGACATGGCAGCTGTCTCGTGTGTCACTCACAGTTTACGCTGTTTGCTGAGTTTATGTCTTTTACGTTCTGCTTGTGCTGCCTCTTGCGTAAACTGCACGGCGCGGCACTGAATTCTAAATTTCGCGACTCAGACACACATATTTTGCTTTCCACTCTCGCCCGCAGCATACGACTATTTCTTCAAATGCGTACGTATCTTTTTGTCAAATATTTTTGCGAATTTCTCCGTGAAAAGCATCTGCGTCGGTTTCGGCGCGACTCACTTCGTCTCAAAGTTTACATGTAAGCTGCAGCGCAAGCACAATAAATTCCACACACACTCAAGACCACTTTGATGAACCCCACGGAAGCGTGCAGCACTAAAAACAGCGCCAAAATATAATGCCTGGTTGGATCAGTATATAATCTAGAACAAGGTTTGCTTATAAGCGCGTTTCTGTTTATTGAGAACAAGTATATTTCAAAAAACTGCATCCTATTTTGTAATGAAATGGTGTATATAATAAAAGAGTACCTGATGTGGTTGTTTTTGTGCGCAATGAAAGTGCTGTTTGATGGGGCGCCTTTTTGTTCCATTGCGTCCTGCGGTGGTCTCGTCGGTACGGTACTTTGCTGTTAAAATAAACTGAGTCTCGCTTGAAATTGTTTTGTCTATCGTCTGTCTGCATCTCAGCTATACATTTTGTTATGTGCATGCATTTCGTATTTATTTTGTATCGTACAACATAAATAGGCTGCATCGGTAAAACTATTTGCACTCGTTGTCTCCTCTCTGTTCCTGAACTGAAGCTAACAACAGACACCGTTTCGTTCAGCCGATCTCGCGTGACAATTGCATTATTTTGCGTGCACTTTCATCAGCAGCAGTAGCACGCTGTGTGTTCTCTGTTTTTGTTTGTGTCTGAAAACGATGCGGTTACGAACTTCTGTCCGATATGTATGATGAGAGAGAACAGTTTAAATTGAATAATTAAATTGTTTATAGTGGTTTACAGCAGTTCATTTTGCAGATACATTTGTTTCGTGATAATGCTGTCAGCGTCGGAGTACGTGCCGGATGCGCCGGAGCCGCCGAGTGCGGCAGCAGTGGCCGCCATGCACTCGCGCTCGCCTTCGCCGTGTCACAACGCTCGTTCGTACGCCAATCAGGAGCAGGTGCCCCTGACCGTGCTCACCGGACAGACGCATCGCAACAGGCACCATCGTGGCATCCGCTCACCCAATCACCACCAAGTCGGCGGCACTTTGCTTTTGTGACCACTTCCATTTTGTAATCACGCCGATGCGATGCAGAAAACGTTTGCAACGCAGTTGAAATCGCATAGTTTTCTGGTTTTGACTGCCGAAATTGCCTGAAAAGAAAACATAAAAACCATTTCTTAGACGGCACCGTTGGGTGTGCCGGTGCAGCCCCCGATGGCGCCAACGACCAGCTCTGGCACGAACACATCCAGCAATGGCGTCACGCAAATCGCACCGTGGCGACGACAGAACACAAATTCGTCCACCACGGACGACGAGACTGTCATGAAACTACCGCAGGTGACGCGCTACTACGTCCGTCCTACGTACAGTAGCTCTCCACCATTTTTTTAAAATCTTGTTTAAAATTTTTTTAAATTTGGAGCACGCTCACCATCGAATTCCGAACTTCAGTAGGTTTACAGTAGGAGGGACGGTAGGGACGCCTCAAGTCGGCCAATCCAGTTGGTTGGGGCAACAGTGATCACAGCGAGATTTCGGTTTCGGTGACCGAAGTGTGAAACGAACCGAAAATCAGTGTTGAAAACAAGCGAGTGTGGTTGATGCGTGCACGTTCTCTGCGCCCGTTTCAGTACACGGACCAGTTGCACATCGAGAAGAGTCCGGTGACGTTAAGCGGTGGCAAACTGTCTGCGAACGGCGTGCACGAGCTGAATCCGGCCGTATTCCCGACGCAGGACGAAATCGACGACGACGAAACGGACGAGGAGATCGTGCAGACGTTCTCGAGGGCCGTCAAGTCCGTGCACGTCGTCATCCCGTCAAAGTCACAAGTGCTGCTGTACTTCGCGAACGCGCACGGATTCCGTCTGCGACGCATTGGAACTGATTTGCAGGTACAGCGGGAAAACATGCACAAGCTGATTGGTGCATGCATAGACCTGCTCACGTCCGTTCATACATTGTATATCTCTTTTTTGGAACGGGATTAATGATTTGAAAATTTTTATTAATGATGGCGGATTGCTGTATTTTTTAACAATCATTCTCAATTGAAAAAATCTTCCAAATTCCAAAATGTACACTGATTACTGATGGTTACGATTGCTGCAAGTGCACTCTCACAAAGCATGCCTGTTTCTGCTTTTCAGGTGACCGATGCAGCCGACTACCCGCTGTTTGACGTTTGGTTGGAGATGGACTGCTGCAGATGCACCTGGGTCATCGAAGCGTACGGCAAGGTGACTGACATGCTTACGCGGTTGATGCAGTGCTCCGCTGCATCATGTACATGTAGTTTAAAGTCACTGAAAAATAACCGTCTGGACGATTGCGTTTGACACGGTTTGCTGAAGTGTCAACTACTGTAGAAACAGACCAAGAATGACAATGGCATAGGAGCATTTTGAGCGTGTTTTTTAACATAATTCAGACAATAAATTTTTAGAACGAGCACAGTGTGTGTCCTTGCCATGCAGGTTGTGATGATGATGCACGAGAAGCCGTCGAATATTTGCTGTGGACCACGGCGACCACCCATCACGATCTCAGACTGGAACGGCGACCTTTTTGGATATCTTGTTCCTGGTAAACTTTGTCACGTTTGAAAAAACGATTCAGCATTGCGTTAAGCAAACAAACCCTGGGCATTTATGTATAACCAGTGATTTTTCGCACATCACAATCAGGCAACATTTTGTAGAGCAGAATGGTACATGTGTAGCTGCATAAAATGGTGAGTAATAATGTTTGTATTTGTATTTCTGTGCGTCCTGTTCGTGCAGGCGACCCGTTTCTTCTGCAAAACCCGGACCGCCAAACGATTGCGAAACTGGTGCCTCACTCGTCGTCCGATAGCGAGCACTCGATGGCCGAGTTCCGCGACGCAGAGGCCGCTGATCACGTGATGATGGCCAACCACTGTGCGCTGCCGGACGATGCAACAGCGGAGGGCACGTGCACGCAGCACGCACACCAGAGCAGTGCACGTGGCATGTGCTGGCTGTGCGTCATGGAGGGCACCGGCAGACACATTGTGCGCCTCGAAGGCTTCGACCACATTCAGTACAACAAGGACGTGTCGTTCCAGATGAAGCTGCTGGCCCTGGCTGGTGTGATTCGACTGAGTGCCCCGTGGAACATGCCCCGCAGAGGCGACGCCCGTGCTGCCGTTGGCGGCCTCTGGTCCATGGTGTCATCGATGTTGAACTTCTGCGCGTACTGCTTGTATTGAGCTTGTAGTTGCAGAGTGTAATCACTTTCCGTTGCGGTGTATTTTTTCGCTTTCTGTGCTTGTTTTCAGAATCTCCACTGTCTATAACACTGTGCCAATGCTATGGTTCTATGAATGATTTTCCATTTTTATCTATGATCTCGTTTGAAATGCATTGATCTCATGACAGAGAACACAATGTGACTCATTTGAGCATTTGTTCTATTTTTGAGTTGTCGATATAATAATATCAAGATTTCTCACTGTCTGTATCATTTCCACAAAACGTTTGAATGCAACGTTCAAATGCACTGAACCACTTCATGTTTTTGGATGACTGAAATGCAAAATTTCTATGCTGACCATTTCATTTATATACACATGTTGTTTTAAAATTTGACTCACCTTGGTTGATTATACTGCTATTTATGGTTGATAAAACTCATTAATAAACTGACAAACTTGTATTATTATGATTCAAATAAAGTCAAAGATTTGAAATTGCACAGAGTTGGTCACTCGTTCACTGTAATTCAATTTGCACAGAATAAACACCACGAATAGAATCTATACAAAACGTAACAATTGAATTGATGTGTAACAAAGCACCAAGCATATAGTGCATCAACAAATCGATGATAGTCTTTCACCCAAAAAGAGTCAATCAATTGTGAACGAAAACATCGGTTCCTCTCGCGCGAGTTCAGCCTTTTTAGCGGCAGTAATTTCAGGGGTGTCCTTGCGGTCAGCCCAGTAGAGCACAATCTCTTGATCGGACGGGACACTCTTCTTGAACGGCTCACTCTGGTACATTCGCTTCATGTACACGCGCAGCGCGGTCATGTCATCGGCGAACAAGTGCGGCACCGACTTCAGCGGCGAGCGACAGCAGATGTTGATGTGATGCAGCACGGGCATGATGCGGCAGTCGAGCTGCGTGATCGTGTTGCCCGTGAGGTACAGACTGCCTGCCTCGCGCAGATGCTCGTCGATCTTGCGCAGCTCTTGCACCAGCGCCTTCGGGTCCTTGTTGACGTCCTTGATGAACCAGCAGAACTTTGAGAACAGATCTGTGGTGGCGTCGTCCGCGTCCGGATCGAAGTACTGCATGGCCGGCTGTGGGAATCGTGAGTCGAGCAGCTCGAGGCTGTCTTCGGTTGTCTCGTACACTTCACCTTCGAACACAAGTGCTGGCACCGTACGGAGACCAAGGTCGCGGAAGTCTGCGTGTGGCTTGCCCGGGTTCACCTGAACATCGCAAATGCAATTTCATTCGTGTGCTCTGTGACGTGAACAACACTATGAGACTATGTGGAGATAGCTTAGATAAGTGGCCACTGAAGGGCTCTTAAGAAGTGGCCACTAAACTAGCAATCAAAGTGGCGCTACTAAGCTAGCAAACAAAGTGGTTGCTAAACAACTAAACTTTACATTACTACTACACGCAACGCCATTTTAGTGGCCTTTTTGGCAGCAAATTCGGTAGCTTCGTTCGGACAGTCTCATGTGCTGCTCACCGTTTTCACATTGAATTGGCACATTTTCGTCGGCGAATCGAGCGACTTCCTCAGTAGCACCATGAAGATGTACTGGCACATCGGGTCGCCTCCGTTTCTGAGTCCGTCGCTGCCGGCACGCACCCAGAGATCGACCACGGTTGGCTTGCCCTTCTTGCCGGCATCAGCGATCGCCTGTCTCAGGCGTTCTTTATCGCCCGTCACCGAGCACGCGTTCATTGTTGGAGGAACGTTGTGCGCGCCTGATTGCGCTGAAACGATTGGAAAAAAGCCGATTGCAGTCACATGAAACACCGGAAACAAGAACCGGCAAAAAGTCACAAATATGAACACAGCACGCAGCGCGCATGGATTTATTAAAAAAACGCTGAACCGCACACTGGCCGCTTTCGTGGAGGACGCAGTCCGCGTGTGTACCCGTGTGACTGCGTGACTTTGACGCAAGTGAGCGCATTGGCCGCAGCAAAAATCGAACGTTCCCGGCCGGAGACCAAACGCGCACGACAAATAATATGTGAAAACGTACGCGGCTGCGCTGCGCACAAGAGTTTGCTGCTAACACCCTGCGGGCGTGCTGTGTGCGCTGCGGCAACGTTAGCGCCAGCGCAAACTGTACCCCTCAAAAAGCAATGTACGCACGTGTCTCTATCAGTTAGCAGCGCCAGAAGCAATATATTCAAGTACACACGAGGGTGATATGCGAGCGGAAGAAACGATCTGCGTCAGATGCCTTTGCTGTGTGTTGTGCAGCACTTGCATCAAGCGCATTCTAATTCACTGTGCTCTGGGTACCGCCAGTATCGAACTAAATTTTTAAGCAAGACAGATATGCAGTTTTATAGTTGTGTAGCTTATTGGCTAGCGTACAGCTGATATGCATTTCGAAAATGCACTGCAGAAGCAGAATGGCTGGCCGGCGGGAAAGTGCAACGCAGCTGTCTTCTGTGCACACAGTTGGATGTGCTACATACAACAAATGTTGGTGTGGTCGGTTCAATTTTGAACGGCAATAAAATGGAACACACTCTGTTGTTGTTTGATAACAAGGGACAAAGTTGTTACAGTGTTTCTTCAAACCTTTCACTTTTTTCTTAGAATAGAGAACTCGCGAATAAAGAAATAACGGAATCGGAGTTGAAAGAAAACATATTCAGCCACAAAATTAGGTGTTTCATTTTAGGCAAACCCGGTTACATTCATTTTTCTTACGTTGATTCAGTTTCGCATGCTCTATATACGTTTCGCAAAAAAATGACAGGTTTAACATACTGTACTTTTTTGCCGAAGTAAGAATAACCAGAGATGACGTGTGCACAATACATGCACAACGCAAAACTATACAATTTTCAGAAAGTCAAAAATATCAGAAAAAGTCAAAAGAAACACTCATAAAATGCGTCGCTGACCGTCTAGATCGGTGCAACATCGCAGATCTGCATGGTGACACACCAGCAGCAACAGTTTTGTGGTGGTCGTCTTGTTGCGTTGTTTGTTTGGCTGCTTGATGCTATGCTTTCTTGTTGACTGTGCACACTGGGCGCGTGTCAACAGGCACGTTTGTGTTTGCACGCTTGCCCGGGCACGTTCCGAAGACGGCGCCAACGCGCGCAGCCAAACTGCCAGCGCACGTCCATCGGCACCTGCACTCGGCTCGCCGCGTTCTGCTTTGCTCGATCGCTGTGTGTTTGCACTATTTTCTTCAGCCAGAACGCTTTCGTCGTCGCGTTTTCGGTTTTTTGACGTCCGTTGCTGCAGCAGCCACCAGTGAAGACCGAACATTTTTTTCTGTATCACTGTTCAACGCTTAAAAAATCTGCTTTCATTCACAGAAACCGAAGGCCGCTGTTGTTATCAAATAAAAACCAGAAGCGCAATGGAGTGGTATCAAATGTCATAAGGTGTGGTCTGCTGTGCGTTTCTTCGGGTCTTGAGGACTATAGGTTCCCAGCTGAAGTTGTGTCAACTGCAAAACTACAACAGCCACTGGTGTCGACCTTTATTGCATCATGCATGTTGCAAAGGCCAGTAGTCATCGAGCGTGTTGCGTGTTGTATAAAAGCACCCATATGGTTTACGTCCAACAAAAGCAAGCATCACAAGAGATCTCTACCTACGTGTTCCACTGATGGTGACTGTTTACAATCGACGCAACATGAAGATTGTATTCAACACGGGATGGATGGGCACGCCCTCAGCATTTGTTTATACGTTTTACAACGAGCCACGGACAACGATCACCACCAATGATTATGAGTATCATCAGTCATCTGTCGTCGCCAGACACACACACGGCCGTAAATTCACTGAACGCAAATAACCGCGAAACCAATGGCAATGCGACTGGTGCTCGTGTCAAATCTGCCTTGCATGAAACGGATGCGCGTAATCGAGATAGATCACGTAGCCGACGGCGGCGTAACCGAGCACTCCAGCGACGGCGAACAACGTCAGAAAGGTGACGGTCAGCGCTCGCTCGAAGCAGCCGCGCGCCACGAACTGCGGCTCGTCAACCTCCACCAGCGTGCAACGGCGTTCATGCAGAATGTGCACCTGTGCAACAGCGCAAAGAAAACGATTTCGTTTCGCTCACAGCTACCCGACAGATGAAAATGCCCAGAAAGTGTGCAATTCAAACTTAGAACGCGATACAGTGCAGCAACGCACTTTCGGGTGTTCACTGAAGTTGCGCAGTTCGTTGCGTTTTCTGAGTGCGTCGTCAATGATGATTGCTTGCCGTGCACCACTGGTCGGTTGACGCTCACTGGTGCACGCAGCAGGTGCACTGCACGGCTCGGATGGTGCGTGTTGTATTATTGGCGCCACAGAGGCTGTACGGCGCAGCAACGGTGGCAAACGCCACGGCATTGCCAATGGGCGGGAGTGGCCACGTTCAACAAATCAACACAAATGCCTCATCACTGTTGCTTTTGGAAACAATGGTTTTAGTGTTCATGAAACCACATAGCGTCACAATCATGCGATGCAAGGCATTCTGATTTCTTGAAACCAACCGCTCCCTGTTGTTCAGGCACAGGCGCACAGTTGGTGGTGGCAGCAGCAGCGGTCTGCGCTTGTCCTCCTACTGACATTTTTGGCAGACGCAAGACCAAAATACTCCAAAACACTGTGTGTGGCTTTAAAAAATCACAAACAAATAGCAGATTCTGCGTTCATCGCCTGCGCGAGCAAGAAGTCTTATTCCCATCAAGACAGTGCTACTTGCTTGGTTACTATGGTTAACATTAAGCAGCGCCAAGCGACCTGATTAAAATTCAAACGTGTATCCCTTGACAACAAAACAATTCGACAGCTATTATTGTTTATTTGGCATTTCGCAGATAATCTCCAGTTCCATGCATAACAATTCGAGAAAACCAAAAGAATGAGGATGAAAGGATGACTACAACTAGTACAGCACAAACATAACCAATCCTGTTTGATTTTTTTAGGTTGATGGGTAAAATGATAAATTCACATCCAGCTAAATCAAAATAGAAAACTGGTGATAATCCAGAAATACGACCGCAAAGACCATATCTTTAAAAATTTCAACAGAGCAAATGCACGCGAACACAAAGAGCATTATAAAAAGTTCATCAGATTTATGAATTATCTGAGCAGTATTTCCTTTTATCGAGTTCACAAACGCAAAGCTTTCAGCTTTTCCATGGCCGCATTGCGGAAAGAGTGCCGTTTGGACAGGTCGTTCTGGTTGTGGTCACTGACACCTGGCATGCCGTTTGGAAAGCGCTCAGCGAAGATTTCAGGGTATTCATTTTGGAACTGCAATACAGGAAATAGGAATACCATTCATTAGTAACAAAATGAAAGTGGAGAGCATTTAAAAAACTGAGCAAACAGCGCGATTACTTTGAGCAGCTGTTTTTGCTTCGCACGAGCGTGCAGTTTCGTGTCTGCGAGCAGCGCAGCGAGCAGCTGCCTCAGTGCGTTCGTCTGTTCGACCGTTCGCTGACGCTCAAACTCTCGGTTGGTGATCCGTTCACAGAACTGCACCGCGTTCTCCGATTCGGTGCTTGAGCAAGTTGACGATGTGCCACCACTGCTGACCTGTGCATTGAAACTGTATATCACCAACTTTCACCAGATATGTGATGTCGCCGTTTGGCCTCACTGCTTCTTTGGTTACAGTGATATGCGACGCAGGGCGGTGCATGGTGTGTGGCTGTGGCAGGCTAAGCTACCTGTCGGGTATTGGCTGTTGGCGCTTGTTAGCGTTGTTGGCGCATGTTGGATGTTAGCGTTGTTCTGGTTATGTTCGGGGCCACTCTTATTGTTATTTTTTATCTTGGTTTTCTTGTTGGTACTGGTTGAAGTAACTCGGTAACGGTGTTGAGAGGTGGCCAACGGAGTGAAAAAGAAAGTTGAGAATTTGTGGATAGCATCAATCGCAACAGACGATCAGCAATAACGTTACAAAGGAACCCAATCTGCTAATCGTGCATTTGTGAAGTAAACGCAGGAGCACACTTCCGAGCGCCTCTGATCTTTACATCAGCGTTCGAGGCCGGGCCGAAGTTCGAAAGGACGTTGGATTGAAACCATTTCACCGGGGTAGTACACTTCAGATAAGTTCATCCCATTCAATGCAGATTGATCAATTCATGAATATGACAGCGCAACGTCCCAAAGCGCAAATCTGTGGTCGTCGTCTGCATACTAGTGCGTGAGTGGTGCAAGAGCTTCTGCAGTGACAAATGTCGCAGTGCGACAACACAGCGCCAGCAAGCCCACTGCGCTCACGTGTCGTGGTCGGCCGAGGCGCGTCTGTCGTGCAACGAGCGCCGCGAGCTCAGCGCCAACGTTGAACAGTTCACGTTCGTGGTCCATCAGTGTCACCATCAGCCGGAGGCACACCGACGGCGGACACTCAGCACCCCGCCGCACGACACACTCCGTGAAGTCCTCAAGCACCTGCACATGCGAAATGCAGCCGAGCACATGCGCATTCAAGTGCACCACGAACGTTTGGTAAGATCCAGTACTTGCAGTTGCAGTTTTGTTCAATTTGTGCCCGCTGAATCACCCGTCGCAAAAGAAATGTTTTATAAAAATACATTTTTCATACAGGCTGGCCGAAAAAAAGTACCCGGTTTCAAACTACTTTCACCAGCGTGTGGTAGTGAAAGAATTTCAGCTGAAATTTTCAGTACTGATAGAACACATCATGGAATTTTTCGGACATTTTTTTGGTGATGGTTCTCTGCATTTCGGCCTGGCCAACATCATATGCAGAAGAGGGGTGGCCTCAACAGTGATGTGCCCCTCCTAAACAAATTTTCACCGAGAATCTCACAACGCATCATTCATTGCTCATAGACGTCTTCACCATCAAGCTTCTCATCTGGCAGTGGGTTGATCGTCTTCGCCTCTTCTTCTTCATCGTCTTCTGCCAATTGCCGTCGACTTAAAAGCTGCTCAATGTGCGCGCCATTGTTCTCAATGATAGCGTCCATTCGATGCTGATGCTGGAAACTGAGCAGCACTTTCTACCGCAGTCAGAGTCGATCTGGCGAACTGCAAAACGAATGCTCGTCTTCAAATCTTCAACGTTGGTTCACGTTGATTCACACAAGACGAGCTGCTCCACACATGCCCCCAGGACCACAACGTCGAACTGCGGCAGAAAGTTGCTAACAAGTTTCCAGCATCGAATGGACGCTATCATTGAGAACATGGCGCGCACATTGAGCAGCTTTTAAGTCAACGGCAATTGGCAGAAGACGATGAAGAAGAAGAGGACGAAGACGATCAACCACTGCCAGATGAGAAGCTTGATGGTGAAGACGTCTATGAGCAATGAATGATGCGTTGTTAGATTCTCGGTGAAAATTTGTTTTTGCGTGAAAAGGTCGATTTTTCAAACATTACGCTGTGAAACTGAATTTACTTGACTAAACCAAAAAACTTACAAGAATAATTCAATGATGTTTACTATCAGCGCTGAAAAGGTCAGCTCATAAGGGCTCACCAGACGCCAGTGAGAGCAGTTTGAAACCGGATACATTTGTTGGCGCACATTGTATTTATGGGTTTACTATACCAACGTTTACGCACACGATATCGGTTGGCAGAGACCGTTGCATGTTTGTTGCGTGTCAGCTTGAGACAATGGTTGTTTGCGACACGATGCATGAAACGCAGCAAGTAGTGCAGCCAGTGGCGTGTCTGCACAGGCAGCAGCAGCAACGCGTAGCGCAGCGCGCGCACCGCCAGCACGCTCGAATCATCTGCGTGCAACGAACATCAGTGCAGCTGCGAGTCTTTGCAAAACCATGCATCTCGACAGTAAAAATTGATTGCACATGAAATTGATCCAGATGGACTGTAGCTAGCCAACGGGTAAATGGTTTGGGCTAAAATTTTAATCACGCAACACCCATGCCATAACTTTACATTTTTGTGCTAAAATTTCAGACGAATTTGTCCACCCAATAATTAATGCAAAAAGAGCATGTGAAAACGTGAAAAAAATTGAATTTTCGCGCCAAATACAGTGCTTAGCACACCTCCACCATTCAGCGCTCAAGAAGTTGTTTCAGCTTTTTGCTGTGACTTTTTGTTTCTTTTTTTCAAAAAGAACAATTGCTGGTTTTCTGCTGATGATGAAAAGATTGGCCGACCAGAGCTCGTTTTTCTGTGATAAACATTTCTAATTTCACAGAAATTCGCGCGCTACAAACAAAAAAGTTCAGGCATTTTGAGCCAGGTCGATGCTGCGCAAATCAAAGTGTACACGAAACTCATGAATAACTGTTGTTGTGCTTTTTGTTTGTTCGTATGCAAAAACACAGAACACCAGCTGCTCAGTGGTCTAGTCCGTTTTTCACAAAATGCCGCGAAACCAAAAAAATCGGTGGCATGGCTGCTGCAACAACAAAAACAGTGATTTCAGAGAAAATTATGCCAGAAAAAATATAAAAAAACAATGGACGTAAACCAGCCGGCGTACTGCATTTGGCGCGAAAATTCAATTTATTTTCGCGTTTTCACTATTTCGTTTCGTATTCATTATAGGGTGGAATTCGTCTGAAACTTTACCACAAAAAATGAGAAGTTAGATATATGTGATGCTTTGTTAAAACTTCAGCCCAAACCATCCACCCGTTGGCGAGCTGAAGCCGATTATTAACGTGTAGTTTTTTGATCACCCTGTTACAAGCATGGTAATGCTGCTACAGAGCCACGCACATACACGCACGCACTGTTACGACATCGTATTGTGCATGAGTGTGTGCGTTTGTCGCGGTGCACACAGCACTTGAGCAGACGCCAACCTGCAGCAGTGATCGCGAGCGCCGTGTCAGAGGAGCGAGAGAGCGAATTGAGTGAGCTGAGTGAGCCGAACGGGGAAAGCATGATGCTGCTGGAGGCACACGACGAGCGACAGCCGGGCAGCTGCTGCAGAGAGCCGGCGGCGCCAGCGCCAAGTTGGCACAGCTGCAGCAAGCGAGTGCACGCGCTCGTTACACAAAGCACAAGCGCCACGTGGACACACAGAACAGCCGTGAGCACCCACCAAATTGTCGACCATCAGTTCGTCGCAGTCGTTCACGGCGAGACTGTGATGCTTGGCTGATGTCGCCGGCGACAACGCACGCCGCTCGTGCTGCCTGTACGCACGTCCACTGCCGTAGCGCACGCCAAACTGTCTGCACACAACAACACCGTGTTTCTTGCCATCGAACCATGCAACACTTCCGCGTTCAGTGGTGTTTGCTGCACTGACCGGTCGCATTCAGTAATCACAAAGAACGCTGTCATTGCCAGCTCTTTTCAGCCGGATTGCCAAATCCGAATGTGCACCTTACGGTGGTTTACAGTTCATATGCAACATGACGTAACCACCAACTAATCAGCGCTGAGAGTTGCTCATGACTAACCAATCAACGCTAAGAATTGATAAGACCAACCAATCAGCTAGTTGCCTATATTAGCGAGATAGACTGTAGTTTTGTAGTAAATTGACGGTGAGCGTCGCGTGTACGAATGTGCCTGCACGAGAGGCAGTTTGTTTGCGAACAGCGTGTCCTAAGCGTACTGTTTAGCGTTGGCAGTGACACGCCATGACGAGAACATGGGCCTGGCGGCACGGCGAGCGTCTGCAGACGTCGGTCGGCGGCAGATGGGGCGCTGGTGGACACGTGCTGGCTCGCGCTCACGACCAGCGGCAGGGGGCAACGCGCCAAGACGACGCACCAGGGACGCACTCTGCACCAGACCTGTGAGTCACACACGACGCAGTCAGCTCACTCGCTGCTTTGTATTCCGCTCACTGATTCGTTCAACCAGCTACAGCTAGCTCCGTATGCCAGTAGTCAAATACTTGGAGGGCACCGATTGCATACGTTCACAGTTTCACAACGCCACGAAAGCAATGAACATTCGAAAAATGCAGCACACTGAGTGGCCGACTGTGCACCAACAGCATCAGTCAGCGCGGTGTGCCCAAACTAACCGGGCAACTGTTCAAACGGCACCCGGCAGCGTGCGTCTGTGGGCGTCCGTCCGGGTGACGCATCTGGCGCCGGTGCACGTGCTTGTGCTTGCTCTTGCGCACATTCAGTTGCAACTGTGCCGTTTGCACCGGCGACGCTCTCGCTGCCACACGAATCGCCACTGAACGCGCACTCAAGCTTGCTTGCAATTGCACCGTTATGTGGCCCTGGTGATGCTGTCGCTCTGCAAGTCGCAACTGTTCATGTTTATTGAGCTCAGTAGTGCTACTAATGGTTTGCACAAACTTGTGCAATTAGTCAGTCACATTACTGAGTCACGTTTTATGAGACTGATGCCTGATTTTGTGCATGAAAACCCGCGGTCGACTGCCCATAAGGCATGTGCCGCACCTGCAATTGCGAGCCGACACACTGCTGCATGCGAACGACTGTGACATTGACGCTGATGAGTTTGTGGTGGTGTTGGTGTGCTTGCCACTGGGCACCAGCAATCGTGTGACCGGCTGCCTCTGTGCAAACTCGGTCGCAACGTGCAGCTCCGCTGGCAGTGCGTCCGCGTACGACACCTCGTGACCGTCGTCCAACAGTTGTTGACCTGCGACACGTTTGCAATTTGACCATATCTGATCTCTACTTAAATGAAAGCTGTACGATTCAGGTGACATGTCTCACAGACACGACACAACTGCATTGCAACACAACACGCGACAAGCACCGACCACGCTGGTTGTTTGCCTGAATGTCGTGTACCGCTGCAGCGACGGATGTTTCACTGCTGCTGGCCAACGGGGGCGTCGCGACAAACTGGCGAGCTCGGGAATGCGGTCGAGGGCACTGAAATCAGCAGCGATGCGACCAAACAAACAACCAGCAAAACGGCAAAGCCAAATGTGTTTGTATCATCTTTCATAACAACTGGATTTTATGCTTGACGCGGCAATTCGAAATTTCTAACAGTGATAACAACAGATGCTGAGACGCGCACAACGCACACCACAGACACGGCGCCTTGGGCAATTTTGGACTGCCGCATGAAAGATAAGGAATTGAAAAATACCACAAATGAACTGGAATGTGTGATTTTGCAAGCGCACCACAGCGTCAGTGCCCGTCGACTGTTGTCGTTGTTGTATTTCATTCACGTTGTTCATGACCGCAGTCAGGAATCGTGCGAACGCCGGCGTCAACAGCGGCGGCTGCTCTGAGAACAGTTTGCAAACGTTGCAGTAGACGTCCAGTTCAAAGTTGTCGTAGGTGACTGAGAAGCCGGCGGACGCCTTGTCAAACGGCCACCGTGTCAGGCAGCGCATCATGCCAAGCACCCATTTCGGGATGCCGTCTGCAAAATCATGAAACATGTATCACTGGCGCAACATCACTGTTGGTCTCGTTGGTGTTCTAAAAATCTAAATCAATCTTGACCGAACTGACCCCAGTGTGTTCAAAAGTAAAACTAAAAGCAGTTTGGCACAGTGTGCTTGTTGCTTTGTTTCAACCTTTTTGTGCCCCTGCTCGACCTCACAGCAACGTACCTCCACGTTCGCGAGGCATCACGACGCCACACGAGTTCACCTGCGTTGCGTTCCACATGACGTCCTCACCAGACACCTGCAAATCAGCCGTCAATCGATCCACTGATGGCAGTTGCAGCACTTCGGCGAGTCTGAATAAGATTAAAACACATGAGCACACACACGAAGACGCAAGGGTAACTGTGTGATTTGCGAAATGGTTTATAAAATGGGAATTTTTCGATTTTACATTCCACTTTTAACAAAACGCACAAAAACGACGTACAACTGCTGGGCAGAGGCAGCCCAGATGTGCGCGGGCGGAGTCACCGGTGCAGCTGGCACGTCTGCCCCGATTTGCCGCTGCGTCACACGCACCGGGGGCCCAGGGCCAGACGACGCACTCGCTGCTGCCGGCGGCCTCGGTGGCAACCTTGAAACGGCAAAGTCGCCTGCCGTCGCCGCCGCCGCCGGTTTCTTCTTGTTTCGCCTGGCGCCGATTCTCGTTGGCGAAAACTGCAGGTTACGATAGACCAACGGAGCGACCGAGTGTTGCGGAGGACGATTTTCGTCGTTTGTGTTGTGGGCGTTGTTGTCGAGAGGCACAGCGGCCGCTGCACTTGGCGGTCGATGGAGCATGGCGTTGTGAGGCTCGTTGTGTCCAACTGTTGGCGAACGCTCGCGATCGGTGGCAGTGGCGTGCAGCGATGCCGACCGCGCCAATCGCTGGTTCTTCAGTGCCAACGGCGTTCGCACCAACTGACTCGGTGAGCCGAGCGCAAATCTGGCACGTTGCAAGCAACAAAACTGTGCACGGATGAGTCATTTTTGAACAGCAGCACATTGTAAGACGCTTTTCACGCACATTACCTCACCTGTACAACGATTTGTCGTCTTTCACCGCAGCGGACGGCTTCTTCGCGCCAGCAGTTTGTTGTTGTTCATTGTTATTCGCGTTGATTTCGGAGAAAATCTCTTTCGCATAAAACTGATTCAACAGGCCGAGTGCCTGAGTTCTGGAATGGTCTTGTTTTTGTGTGAGACGAATGGCACTTGCTGTAAGCTGACAGTTGAACGATACAACCGGAGCACAGCAGAAGGCAACAATCAGGTAAATCCATTTCAAAGCTGTGTTCATGTGTTTAAATCGGCTGTTCACTGATTTTCAAAGGATATCATAACAAGAAACACACATCGACTCGACTGGGGTTGTTGATATAATGTCTAAGACAAGTTTTGTTGAACTTTGAAAAAAAACGACATTTCCAGAACATATTAGAGAATAATTTTTCGAATTAAAAAAATCGGCATTTTTGTTTTATTCAGTTTTGTTTAATTTTCGTTTTTGTTTAACAACCCCAGACTCGATATCTTTCCTTGGCATCCTTCTTTATGCCAATTCAAATGACCCGAACGCAGCTTTGGAATGTGTTTTCCAATTTACAAACCAGCCCAAGCGTCAACCACTCGCCTGCTAACAGTCGCTTGTTTTTGAACGAGATCATTTTTGTTGTTCAAATACGTGTGCAACCAATCGACGGCCTCTTGACCTGAAAATGTGTTGTCGTACGAGCGAAATTGACGACGATGACGACGCACCGGCATGAAACGACGAAAATCACGCACACATTCGTTCCACTGAAAACGAAACCGTGAAGCACTGAGCGCCACAAATGGAGCACATTCACAGTGACAGAGAAACAAATGAAAAATTGGTACTGAAGAATCATGGTTTCGCGAAACTCGCGTCTACAGTCAAAATTTTTTTTTTTAATATTTGAAGCACGCCCCTCACCGATTCCGGAAACCCGAAGGTACCAAACTCCGGTGGGATTGGGGAATGGACGGCTCACCATCCCGTGTAACCAATTCCCTCGCCACGTGAGGGGGGCAGCCTCTAAGCCCCGATATGTCCTGGGGGCACCAGTGATCTTAGCCCGATTTCGGTTTCGGTGGCCTGGCCTGCGGTCGCTATATCCCCGCAGGGCAGCGAATCCGAAAGCTTTAGTTGAAAACGAGTGTAGTTGTTAGAGTAGAGAGCTACACTGGCGGCAGTTTGTCATCCTCGACCTCCGTGGGGGATCGAATCGAACCCGTCACCTTCTGAGTTGAAGGCGAACGTGCTAACCACCGCGAGCCACCAATTTTTGTTTAAACGTTGCAGTTAGTAGCTCTGAGTGTGTTGGTGCTGGATTTGACCGCGAAACTATGATTCTTCAACACAGACCGGACAATTTGCAATCATTTTACATTTCAAAATTGATCCTGAACCTGAACCATCTTAAAAAACAAACCAGCTTGGTTGCTTTGAATTTCGTTTCCAAATCCATCCGAACAATGTCTGTTGCTGCTGTCTCGTCTGTGTTTGTGAATGATGTGGATGCCGCGCGTGCCGTGATGATGACGAGCAATTGAATTGAATTGATTGGAAATTGGATTGAATTGCCCACTTGCTGAAATTGCCGAGCCTGAGGGAGAGGGATGATGGAATGGATTAAATGGAATTTTGCCCGAATTTGGTAAACATCATCTATATTATTAAATTTACAAAGTGTCTGTGCGTGCGTGTGTGTGTGGCACTTTTTTGCAATTTGAATTGGCGCCCTTTTTTGCTACTTAAGAAAACTCCATCTCAATTTCCTTAACCTATTTTTTATTAATGCCAGTTGAGATTGTTTTCTCAAAACGTCTCTCTTCATAGCTGGAGTCATCATGATACTCTTTGGTCAACAGAGACAGTTCAGCGCAGCATAGGCAAATGGAAGCGTTGCTGATCAAAACTTGATGATCGACTGGGAAAGATGTAACAAAACCGTCTTTGAAAAAGTTTGAACTTTTTTGTTTTTAAAAATCGGGTTGCAAAACGCACATCGACATCGGCATTGCAAGTTGCACTTTGGATTCAAAACAAGTAAATTTCATTGAAATTGATACTCCATGTTTCATTTTCAAATTGATACTCCATGGTTATGAGCGATAATTTCAACGTAACGCACGATGGGCAACTGGCAATTGTTGCTGCTCAAAACTTGACGAGCGACTGCGAAGCATGTAACAAAACCGTCTTTGAAAAAAGTTAGTTTTTTAATTGGGTCGAAATGGTATTTTCCATTCATTTTCACTTTGCAAAATGTTTGGGTCATGTTGGGGTAAACGGGTAAAAAGAAGCAATGACTGCAAAACGAAATTATAAACGTCACTTTTTTGTTTCTTCTATTCATTTTCACTTTAGAAAAAAGGCCTGGCTTATGTTAGGGTAACCGGGTAAAAGAAGCATTAGCTTTTTAAAACAAGTATTTTTAATAAAAAAAACGTTAATTTTTGTATTTTTTATTCAATCTTACTTAACGTACAAAAAGGCTTGACTTAGGTTAGGGTGAACGGGTAAAAATAGCAAAATCATAAACTTCGCATTTTCGTTTTACAAAAAAGGCTTGGCTTAGGTAAACGGGTAAAAAAGCATTAGCTTTTTAAAACGGGTAAATGAAAAAAACGTTAGTTTTTATATTTTTTATTCAATTTTACTTCACTTACAAAAAGGCTTGCCTTCGGTTAGGGTAAACGGGTAAAAATAGCAAAATCATAAACTTTGCATTTTTTATTTATTTGAATACATTAAAAAATATTGTATTGTAGGCGACTTCACGGCAGCACAAGGTAGATTTTCTTCAGGGTTATTTATCAGTAAACGTTACTGTTTTTTCTTTCTAAGTCAATGCCACTTCACCAAAAAGGCTTGGCATTGATTAAGCCACATGAGCTCGGGTCAATAGGCTAGTAAACTTGAATACACTCAAACGATAAACTCAAGCAAGCAAGGCATTGGCAATGGCATGCAACTTGCAAACAACAATAACAAGCTCAAGCTAAGATTTTTTCAAACAGTGTTAGTCTTGGCCGGGTCAGCGTGTCAGCAGCCTTTTTGCCCTTGATAAAACAGGCATGATGTGACGGCAGGCGAGCGTGTTGTCTGGAGGTCTGCTGCTGTGGTGTTGCGTTGCATGTTGCTGCTGTGGTTATAATAGTCTGGGTGGCTGCTGGCTGGGTGCTTTTGCTGGCTTGTTGGCATATATTCTCTCTGCTCATTTCGTATTTTCCAGTACTTTTTCAAAAGTCATTCATTATGTGTTTCCAATAGCGGTGAAAAACGCTCACTAACGCCAAGTGTTGAAAATGGTTGGAAATTCAACAGATTACCGCTAAATGTCCGTTTAGTTGTGAAAATTGAAAATCATAGTAGTTCAATCAAAACGAGGTTCGCTCGGACAATTGTCGCGATGGGTTGGAAGCTGGAAACGTTCAAGACGTCCGTTTTTGCTGTTTTGATTGCCGTCTTCAGTCGTATGATTGCGAATATGCTGTGCGTTTTCAGGGTTTTCTCTGTTTTTGCATCTCTCTTCAACTTCAATGTTTGATAAACGTTTACTTATTAATTTCTATACCTGCTTACTATATTTCTAAAACAGGATTTGTATTTCCCTTGTTTCTTTGACAAATTTATGAAAGCAAACACCGGCAGGATGTTCATGGATTTGAACAAGCGCGTGTACAACCACGTGCCCGGCTCGTGTGCGTCCGTGGCAGGCATTGAGCACGGTGCTGCCGACATGGACTACGTGCCGTCGGCTGCTGCTGTCTTGATCACTTCGGTTTGATCACTTTCCAAAATGCACTTGTCCCCGATACAATACAAATGCGGAATTAATGGATTCAATTCACTTGCATAAAATCTCGCATCAGCTGTTGTTTGTTCGATTGTGCTGAATGTTCCAGGGTTTACGCATTGCCCCAAACGACAGCAGCGACATCCGCGGCTCCGTCTACTCGTACAACGTCACCGGAAAGTCGTCGTGGGAGTGCAAGTTGGACAGTAAAAGTTTGACGTCGAAAACGTTCAATCCGCAGGGCATCTCGGTTTGGGAAGAGGCTGGCACAGTGACCGTGTTCATCGTGAACCACCGGAAACGATGGGACACCATAGAAGTGTTCCGCTACAAGGACGCTGCCAGTGCGAAGACGTTGAAACACATGCGAACTGTCAGGAGTCCACTGTTCACCGAGTGAGTGAATACCACGACCACAGTGCGAGAGACAAAACGTGAATCTTTCTGTGTGAGCTGTCTTAATTGTTTTTCATGAACATACGGTGATGCATCAGTTCCAGTGGCATTTGCACTGGAGATATCTTGTGTTGGTTTTTTAGGTTTATTTACAAACAAATTCTAGGGGTGGGGGTTTGTTTAAAAATGGCAAAAATACCTTGCATGGCAGGCAAGGAAGTCGCAGAAACTTCTACTTTTCACAGAGATTTCCTTTTGTAACAGCTTTTTGTAATGAAATTACCATTAACTCATCCCTTTGGGGCCTTTGGTAGCACAATTTCACCATTGTCACTGCATTCGGCCACTGAATTCGCTGGGTATGTGTTTCAAACCGGTTTCCAATTAACCCCCATGGGGGATTATTTGTGTGGGGGATTATTCAGAAACTCGTCGTGGGGGAGGGGGTTTATTAGTGGGGGGCGGGGATTAATGGTGGGGGGTTTAATGGGGGTAATACGGTAATATTCAATTCATTCTTTCTCCCTTGCACGCACGATTGGGAATTCAATCTTGGCAGTCTTGAAAAGACAAGTCCTAGTCTGCGGCTGATCCCGCCTTGATGGAGACTACAAGGACTGCCTTATTTATTCGGCCATACACACAAACACGCGATTCCATAGTGCTACGTGGAACACACGCATGGGCGCATGTTTCAAACAGAAACAGGCCAATAATGATACAGTGGCTGGCAAACATGAACAAACACACCGTGTGGCTGCCTTGTGCCACTATTCCAATGCTTCATAATAACACGCCCAAATGCAGCAAAAACTGTGTCTTCAAACATGCATGCGCATGCATTTCAGCGTTCGCGACGTGCTAGCCGTTGGCAAGGATCGATTTTTCGTCGCCAACTATTGCTATTTCAAGCGTAATGACATGCGCACCGTGGAGCTCTACTCGGGGGCACGTCTCGGCAATGTGCTCTATTTTGACGGCAAAAACGCCACGGTCGCTCAGAAATGGCTGACGTCACCGAGCTCATTGGCGTTGGACAAGGGAAAGAAGTCGGTCACTGTGGATAACCTTCGATTCATATTGTTTTATCTCTCGAACTAAACGGCAAAGAAACGGTGCAAAAGCCAATAAATCGCTTTTCTTGATGTCATTTTAGATTCCTCTACGTTTCGTCGTTGGCGGCCGAAAAAATATTGGTGTTCAAGTTGGAAGAGAACAAGAATCTCACTTATCATTCGGCATGTTTGCAATGATTAAACTAGCAGCGATTTTGTTGTATGCTCGACAACTCTAGCGTTTCATCAGATCTTCTGATTCGTTTTGCAGGAAATATCACTGAATACAAGTCCAGATCAAATCTTTGTCGATCCATGGACTGCCGATCTCTACGTCGCGTGTCATCCGATCAAAAGTCGATTCTTCTACTACTCAATGGCGCCCACTGGAAAGGCACAAGTCCCGTCTCAGGTGTCGCTACATAACACGTTTACTGTTGTAATTTTACCTAGAAATGACAACAAACGAAAGATTGTGTTCACATGCGCAGATCTGCATTGTAGCATTGCGTCCCATTTAGGTGTTGCGTGTCCGCGGTCGCCCGTCGAAAGCACGATGGCAGCTGACACAAGTGTACGCGAACGATGGCGCCACGCTGAGTGCGGGCTCAGTGGCCGTCCGCTACCGGGACACCATGATCATTGGCAGTCTCTATGACAAGCTGCTCACCTGCGATCTGGACTTCCCACAAGCGCTGATGTTTTGAGCTGAGCTGTGTGTCGCTTTGAATGCTGATCAAAACGACCGCACAAAACGACCAAAATTCCCCTGGTGTTTTCCATGTTGTGCCTGCTGACGTCGTTGATGCGCGTTTGTGCCAGCTGTTTTGCAATTTGCTGTCAAAAATGTAAATACATAAATTAATTTGATTGATTAGGCATGCCGATCAAATCAAGTTTCAAAGTTGTGCTGTGTTCACATGTCTGATCAAGATTGGTCCCATGCATTCATTCATTCACACGTCTCCATGTCAAAGCAGTTTTTTTTTTCAACCAAGAACTCAGCCATGTCAATCAATTACTAGTCGAATTTGTGCTATCAGTTGTTTTACAAACAAGTTTAAAATTAGTCAGCATGCTTTATCAGGTCAGTCAGTGGAGACAATCATGCCAGTCATTAGCATTCTACGCGGACGTGTAACTTTCTTTCATCCTGATATTAACATTTTATTAGTACGGTTGTGTTTTATCATGCTTGTTGTTTATCATGCTTTTATATTATCTTGTTGCTGTGACTTTGTTACGTGTACAACCCATAATGTCAAAATCAAAAGGTTTCGATTCGATAACGCATGTCTGATAGAGTTAACAAGTCCGATGAGCATGCACGAACACACGGACGTTCTGATGCGATAACTGATGATCGCTCATTGTACAGTATCACTAATCACAGGACAGGCATAACGCGCCTAATTACCATGTGCAGCCATCATGGCGGCACTAATGTGCAACCAGACCAGGCTGCAATCACAACACCAAGCGAGCGCACTCTGGAACGATCTGCAAGCAAGAACACATCAATCGCGGCAGCACCGTTTCATGACATTGCAGCGTGCGTTGCGTGAGCATGGAGCGTGCATCGCGACTTCGCAGCGAATCGGCGCACGTGCCACGTGACCGCACGTCGGTGTCGGTCGGCAAAAAGCGGCCACGGGCGGCACGCAGCCGATGTGCCGCTCCAGCACGTCTGCCGCTGGCGTCGTCGTCGCACGCACCAACTGCCGCTCAGCATCTGCCTTGCACATTGCGCGTCGCGCACGCACAACGCCACTTCCCGTGCCGCATCGAGCACCGCACGTCAGGGCTGCGTCTGGTCTGGTACGTCACAGATCCTCATTGGACTTTCGAACTTACACAACCACTGAAGCGGCATTGATGAACCAGTATTTGGTGACGCGTAGCTGTGTTAAAACATAACAACGCGGTCACTAAATAAGACTTCATGAATGCCCCTTTGCAATTTGAAACAATCTTCATGAAGAAAATTACCTAAAGAGGGGGGGGAGGGCAAATGCTTGTTCCAGCAGTCACACTCACAGCGCCCTGAAAGCATTCAGTTTACTCAGGTTCGACCAATGGTTGTTCATCGATTACGCTCATTGGTTGCCCATTTTCATGAATGGCCTGAGCGAGCGACAGCACCCATACGCGTTTCTGGCTGAGCACGGGCTGCTGCAGCTGGTGCACCACTGCCCTCCAAGCCACTGGCACACACTGCTCGTCGACCAACTACCTCGCTTCGTGTAAACGAGATTCTCAGTTTTGATAAAATAGAAACTCGTTCTGAGTGCTGAGCAGGCGCAGATGTAACAAACAAGCACTGCAGGCAAGTCGCGCACGACATCTCAAAAGAGCCCACTAAACTGGTGGCCGTCAGTCGCATACTGCGGGCAATGCTGGAGAGTGTGCCGCATGCGTCCTCTGCACTGCTGCCACACTACCGCAAACTGCTGCCCGAAATGGGTGAGCTGATGACACTGACAACGAAGCACATGATGAACAATGCAAACTGGTGCTTGCCGCACAATGACAACTGCAGTTTCAATTCAGGAATCCTTACTGACAGGCCGTCAAATGCGGAGCCCCTTGAAAGTGAGCATGCTCGACCACGCAACGCGCGTGTCCGTCGCAAGCGAAGTGCAACAGACGCTGCGCATCATGCGCAAACTCGGGGGACAGCAAGCTGCGAGAAACATCAAACTCATCATACCGACCTATCCGGACTGAGTGCGAACACGAACAGCTTACAGCAGCGGTGAAATGATTTGAATATTTTCCTCCAATATGAATTGATCTTTACTTTACTGACATGACTAATTCCACAGTGCACACACCAATATAATCAAAACACCTGTAATCACAACGGATAGTTCAATCTGTGGTCAGTGTTTGGCTTCTGCGGGCGCACGTGCGGTGCGAGGCTGATGTGCGGTGTACCGCGTAGCACTGCGGCCATCGCAATCCGGCGACCCTCGGCCGTTTCGAGTCGTTTTCTGCTTCTCTTTAGCCGCGTCTTCACGTTGTACTCAAAGTAGTTGGGAGTGTAGCTGCGTTTGTGCCAGGGCGTGTTCCAGCGGACTGCTGTGACGAGCACGGGCGAGCCGAGTGGACGGAACACTGCCAGCAGACGTGTCAACGGCGTCATCGCGCGCACAAGCAACACTGAAACACAAGCACCAACAAAATGTTGCCTCGCTCAGAACACCTGTTGCTTACGTTCATCTGTTGCTGGGGGGAAACACAAACATGACAAATGCAGCGTCCACTCATTGTCACATGAAAAACCATTGTGCATTGCACCAGTGGTCCATCATAAAACTGTCACATACAATTTATAAATCACCAAGTATCGTGGAAATATCGTCTCATTCCACAGAATTCCGCTGAATCCAACCAAATGAAAGTAAAACCACGATTTCTGGAAAGTATCGTCTTTTATTTATCCACCGTAAACAAACACCTCGTATCCGTATCAATTTTTTGTCAACAATCATAAAGTAGGACTTGGTCAGACTGCACTTCGATTCTCCGGCATTGCAATGATTTTCTGCAGTCTGTTTTTGGTCATACAATGCGAGCTGTGCAAGTAAAACAAAAAATGATGAAAACAACCAAATCCAGCGTTTTCTTGATGTCACAATTACTACTAGCAAAAACTAACCAGAACCACCTTGAATTACAAAATCATATCCTTTTTTGTTTTGCAGTTTCTTTCCTTGACACGACAGTTTTTTGTCCGCTTGATATCGGTTCTGACGAAACAAACTTAGCAGAACACGATATGCACAAACAAGGGGCAGTGTGTGGCAACAGCAGACATGTACATATGTAACAGAGAGCATCGGTTGCGATACCCACAAATCAATACCGCACTAGAAAAAAACACAAATAAATTAATAAAAACCAACGCGCATTATCAGTACAATAACAAAACGGTAATAAATGCAATGAAAAAAAATCAAAACTAAAACAAACGAAAAACAAAACAAGACACCGGCCAGAAATGTGACGTTTGACGGGAACATTGCGTCAGTAAAAAAAGGAAACTAAAACTGACAATTCAATAGATACCTAATAATGACTGTTTGCGGAAACAACAAAGTTTGGAATCAACAAAAGCAACAACCGCAGATCACAAGCTCAAGGCTGACCACATGTGTACATTTCTATATCAACAAATAGTGTGCGTTTTGTGTCGCGCATATTGCCAAGAAGACCTGATGCAAGGTAAGCGCTATAAAGCAGTCAAGTGTGCGCTGCTGGCGCTGTCTGTCAGTTCACGGGCTGGTGGTGCAGTCTGTTGAGTCGGCGAGTGTGCACCAGTCAACTCAGCAAGACACTGCGCAAGCGCCTTTGAGCTTTCCATTCGACTGAGCGCCAGCCAAGAGAGATGCGCCTCGTGACGGCGAATCATGCTGAAACAGACATAGGGCACAGTTGCCTCCATGGAACGCATGCATCGCTGCGCAAAACAACACACGCCTATCACGTGACCTACCGTCGGCCCTCACTCGAGTAGCGCGCCAAGTTGCGCAGAATCAACGAGCTCGTGAGACGTATGCTTTTCGTCACTGGACCTTCGCTTTCATCCTGAAAACGCAAAAAGCTTTGACGATAACTGACAGCTGAGCGTGCACAAGGAGACTGCGACTGCAAACTTACAGTGATCTCCTTTGCGAGCATTGTCATCGCATGTCGCCTGATTGCCTCAATAGCGGCGTTGCGCGAGTAGCCCGGATGCGCCGGGGGTGCACGTGACTCGGGAATGCTGGAGCAGCCCTTTGTCTGCAGCTCGTAACGGCGCATTGATGCAGCGCGCAATGCATGTTCGTTGCAATGGTGGTCCTGTGACATGCAACAAACCGCATGTGTCCTCCGAGCACAGTCAATGAATACAATAAACAGGCCGCAAGTGCAAATAACTTTTTCAGCACTGATAAATGCTAACAAACAGAAACGCTCAAATTATTCGAGTCATAATCAGTTTGCACAATTCCTGCAGCCATACGGTGCACTGAATGCGTCGCATCGCAGGTCACCTGTACGTGCGTGACGAGCGACCAGCGGAGGCGTACGGTACTGTCGCAGTTGGGCCACTTGCACAGCGAGCACTGCTCGGTCAGATGCTGCTGCACCACGTGCAACGTCACCGCGTTCGCCGACGGCAAAATGCTGCAATCGGTGCATATCCTGCTATCTGGCACAGTTCGAACACACGAAACAAAACTAAGCCGCACTGCAGCTGCCTTGACGTACAGTATGTCATCTGATCTGCTACTACATAGAAATGTGTAAAAAACCGAAACTGGCAAGAAACGTTTCAAGCAGCGAACGCATTTCACTAACGTTCCACAGCCATTCCACTCGCACATGTAGCGCACGGATGGTGTAGTAGTAGTGCCTAGAGCGGCTGTCAGCGGCGCGTGCGTCACGTGCACGGCAGCACTGTTGTCGCCAGTGCGTGTCTGTGCGACCGCCGTCTGCTTGCGAGTTCGTACGCCCTTCGTTGTCGTCTTCTCCGTGCGTGCCATCCGTTTGCGTTTCTGTTTGCCGGCCGTTGTTGAGCCGGGCGTGTTTGCGCCGTCGCCTGCTCAATGAATGAAACGTCTTTTTGAACTCGAAATCAGATTTGCTTCGCGTGCAGTCAGCATTATGTTCGATCATAGTAACCAGTCGAAATGCAGTAGTGAGACAAGGAATAGAAAGGACACAAGAGCAGACAGCAAAATAAAATGAAAGCAAACAACAGTTCAACTGCACCGATAACAACGACGCGTCGTTTCCGGGTGGTGGCCGTGACCGTGGCGGCTGGCGCGCGCACGGGAATGACGATCGATGATTGGTTGGACGTAGAGGCGGTCGAGATGAACGAGTCACGTGAGAGCGCGTCATCGAGCACGTGCACTGCGTCGCTGCACCTGTCGACCGGTTCGTGTGTGTTGCTGGCGCTGCTGCACGCCGCCTGCTGTGCATCGTGCTCCTGCTGGTCAGCAGTGTTCGCTTGCATCATCACACGTTCGAACACGTCTGACACGACGGACGACACGGACAGCCGAGCCGGGGTGTCCGCTTTCGCTGAAGCAAAAAGTATTAGAAGTTTGCATGGCGATCATGCGAAACAGAACGTCACTCAAACAGTATGTTCACAAGATCTTAGTTGAACTTGATGCAACCAACGCATTACATTTGAATGCAAACTAATAAACAATTCCAAAAACATGTTTGTTTGTACAGAAAACCAATTAGCAAACTGCACATCGTGCTAAACGTACGTTCATTCTTCTTTGGCGGTGTCTTTTTCAGCGTGCTGTTTGCACGTGGCGATGTAGCGAGCGTGTTTGTGCTGTGCTTTGTCGCATTCGACTGTGCATCGTCGTCATCATCCGTGTCACAATGCACACCATCAGTGCAGCCGTTGCTGCTGGTTGGCGGTGCGCCAAACACGGGCGACTGTGTCTGTGTTGCGTCTGCGGCTGCTGTGTGCGTTGTACTGAGCACAGTGCTGTTGCTGTGTGCTGTCGTTGGCAGTGGCCCGTCGTCGGCTGTGCGCCTGCTCTCGGGCATGCACTGGGACACACGAGCACTTTGCACGCCCGTGATCACGGTCGTCAGTGGCGACGCCCTGCTTGCGTCCGAGTGTGCGTGCTCCTCTTTCACAGTGTCCCATTGTTTCGTTGTCGTCTGCTCGTGGCGCCCGTTGCAGAGTGTCTGTGCCGGTCGGTGGTGTGTGCTGATCAGTCCATTCGGTGGCGGTGACCGCACGAGCTGCTCGTCACTGGTGTGCTTGGTCGAGTCTTGCAGTCGCTGTTTCGCTTGCTCTTTCATCTCGCTAATACCCGTTCTGGCAATGGAGTTCGGTTGTGGGGGGTTGCCACTGACGAGCGGTGCGACCTGACACAAAATGTTGCATGAGCTGATCAATGTGAATCAAGGTGAATTAAGAAAACTGGATTGTTGACAAACTCTTTCTGAGTGTGGTGTGACCAAAGCGCAAAACCGGTTAGGTAAGCAAACGTGAGATGAGCTTATGTTGCGCTATGAAACAACTGTTTTGTAGTTTTGCTGTTCACTGTTTGCTGTTTTGTGCATCCCAACAACCGATGCGATGCGCCACCTGCTCTGCCAGTCGTTGCTCCTCCGGGGCATTGTTGTGCACACGCAGTATGCGTGCCTCGTGGTTGTCCGAGTCGTCCATGAACGCACGCGCCTCCTGTGCCTCTTGGCAGATCTCGAGTTTCACATTTTGCGCGTCCGCTGTGCTGCGCGTGCGTGCGTTCGTGGCGTCGTCCAATGGTGGCGTGTCGCTGTGTGCGTCGTCGGCGCAGTTGCTGGCAACGCCGTTCGCTGCTGACAGCACCGGACGCAACGTGCACTCGGCGGGCGCTTTCGTGCTGCTCGTACTGGTTGCTGAGTCGGGCGACATTGTTGAACGTGACACCTGGAAACGCGTGCTTGCTTGTTGCGCATTGAGCAAGCAGCAATCTACGACCTAAAGGTGCACCTTTTGATAGGATGTCATAAACTCAGAGGCCACTCGAACCTATAAATTGCCAAACTCACACCACAACCGACCTCATCTGAGCACCAAGATGCAGCGAGATTGTCCGCTGTCTGCTTGCGCGCTGTCATTGCAGTTGTCGGCGAATCACAATTGGAATTATTACAAATGGAACTACTGTTGCTTTTGGCCACTGTTGCTGGCAGAGGCGACTGTTTTTGGTGTTGTTTTACAATTGCGCTTGGCGCAGGACGTGGTCGTGGTTGACTGAGTATTGACTTCATCAGGGGGTGTGCAGATGCGAGCGAGTTGCACGGTGTGTTCGCTGTGGACGCCGTCGGAGCACTGCACGCAACGCACGTTGGCACATGCGACACTGCAAACAGATCACTCATAACTGCGTATGTCTGTGCACTCGCTTTTCTTTCACTATAAGTGAGATAACGGGCCTCGGTGGTTGAGTGGTTTACAGGCGATGTTGCATACCACCGTACCATCCCACTCGAGCTCACAAAAAAGTTCTGGTGATGCCTGCGTGTTTTTTGAAACTAGTCTTGGAAACTATGGACGAGAGCAGTGCCATTTGGTGCCCATTGTTGCCTGAGTCACTGTATAGTATGTGGTGGTGGTTGGTTACCGTGTGCATTTGCGGTGTCGCCAGCAACATATGTGATGCCATCGATGTGCATCAGCGGAACACGCCCCCGTGTCTCGGTGTCCTCGCATTCGCGCACTGTGCAGGACTCGAACACTGATCTGCACAAATGAAACAAACTCTGCACATTGACGACACCAATTATTGTGGCAAGACAACACCAATGAGAGCACAAAATCGGCAAAGTATGCGACGCACTTGAGCAACGTGGTGAAGTGTTGAACGGAGACTGCGAGCGATGAGTAGACTTTGTGCATGTCAGCGACGTAGTGTGCGTACAGTTCGCCACGGGAAATGCTAGCTGCCGGTGTGCTGGTGCAGTGTTTGCTCAGCCAGTCACGTGTCAACACATCCAAGTGCTCGTTCTGTTGCACTTGCACCGCTGGCCGTTTACTGGCAGCCGTCGTTGACGGCGATGGGCAGCCTTTGTTGGATGAAGCAACGGATGACGATGCGAGTGGCGGTGGCGCAGTGCATGCCAGCACCAGTGGACTCTGTGGCCGCGTGAACACATGCTGAGGTGCTGCTTGCGACGTGCTGCCTGACGTGCACTGCTGTGGCTGCTGCTGATGTAGCAGTTGTTCGATGACGGGCGGCTGTGGTGAGCCAGTGGTGTGTTGCCGTAGCAGCAGTTGCGCCGGTGCGTTTGCGTGCTGCGTCGAATGTGCCAGCATGGCCGTGCGTGTTTGCATCGTACCGGTGGCTGCATTCGACGCGTACTCAACCACTTTCATGCCCTGCAGACCGGACGCACCGAATGAGACGGCCTCGATTGTTACCAGCGAAATCAGCGTCTCTGAATGTGACAAAACAAACAGTTATGATCATGCTCGCAGCGAGCACATTCACCCACCACCATGGTTTGTATGATACCATCATCATTGGTCGAGGCTCGCAGAAATCAACAAGTGAAACAACGCACCGATGGCGTGCGGCAGTGTTGCCAGTTGGTCGCACAGGGTGGCGCCGAGCTCCGACAGTTGATAGAGGCACTCGAGTACGTACACACAGAGCATGATGTCCTTGACACAGAGCAGACGGGCGATACGGCCGAGGATGGAGGTGCAATGGCGCTGGTGGTCGCTCGGTGCCAGCTGCTCGCTCAGGGCGGCGTCGTTGTCGTCGTGCGCACACAGCGCTGCCACCGTCTCGCACGCGCGCATCACGTGCAGCTTGTCGTTGCTCGCAAGGCACTCGCGGATGGTCGCAAACAAAACACGCGCGTAATCGCACGCGAGCGACGCAAGCGACAGCTGCAAATCGGGCGGCACATGTATTGTGGCAGTCACCAAGAGACGTTGCATTGCTAATCAGGGGCTCACTTCGTTGGCAATGTTGCTGAGCGTGTCAAGACCAAGCGCCTGCAGCTCCGGCCATTTACTGTGAATGCACATCAGGACGAATCTGCACAATAAAACGGATATCACGTACAAGTACAAGTTTTCACAAGAAATAAATAAACAGTGCCGCCACAAGCGGCAAACAAAACAGAATCAAAGCAATCGTTCACTTGAGCAACGCGCGACTGTTGGCAAGTACGGCGCGGTTGGCATGTTCGAATGACAGGTTACGCAGTATGGACGCCACCTGGCACACGCGAAAACACGTCGCGTCACTGTGACGGTCGAACACGCTCGTCACGCAAACGTCGTTCAAAATCTGAAAAACACAACACACAATCCATGAACACTCAACAGAAAGTCGTCTCGTTTGTTCGTCTTTCAGCAAATGCTGTGTGTTGTGACGAACGTTCAATTTCGAAGTGGAAGAGCCAGGCTGATTCGTGGCAGGCGTGTCACGGATGCTGGACAGCATTGGAGCCAGCGCCGTCCGCTCCGGGATGGCCGAATGCCAGAAGTCACAAAAGCGCCGCTTCGGTTGATGCACTCGCCAGGCGTTTTCATAGAGCTCACGCAGTGAATGCTCGCTCTCTGTAATGTTGAGCGTGAAAACTGATGCAAAGCCTCACACGGTCATCATCCGTTGCATCCTTCGCTGTGGTCAATGTTGACAACAACAAAAACGATCAGTGCTGCGAACGTACGATCGTCGAAGACGCCCGTGTGTGCGACGAGCGTGTCAATGAGTGACGGCGCTGATTTGAGCCTCAAGAATCGTGGACTCGGATGCGAGAGCAGCATGCAGACGTTCAGTGCAAAGTCGACTTCGTTCGGCAGGCCGCACAGCAACGAACGCTGCAGACGGTCGTAGTAGCGCGCGCTCGCAACCATCGACTGCGCAAACGTGCTGCGCGTGCTGTCTGAAGCACAACAACAGAACACACTCAGAATAAAAACAACAAGAAACTATTAAAAGTAGAAACAATGAATTCAGACGACTTGGAAAACAAGACGAACCAGTGAGCTGATGCGATCGCACCACCGGACAGTCGGTGACAAACGACTTGGCGCCTCTTGATCTGCCCCGCTCATCACCACCGCCCATGTGCTCGTCGCCAACCAACATAAAATGCTCGAAACGCGACAGAAACCTGTGATAAATATTGCAGATAACCTGTTCGGTTCACAACACTATTAGGTTTCATCCAATTTGACCTGTCACATTTATTTGTAAAAAACCAGTCTGCACCGTCAACGTCAGGCAGCAAGCAACTCACTGAGTGTAAAGCGATTTGACGCCGAATTCTCCAACGGCGACATCGTCAGGCATGCCCATGACGCGGCACACATCAAGCCAGCGTCCATTTTGTGACACCTGCGTCAAAAAACACAAAATATGGTTACGACAGGTTCACAAAAATGTAGCTAGCACTAGACGACCACTACCTACTTTTCAGTTACTTATTTGACGAAATGTCGCAAACGTTCATGAACTCCGCGGTCCGCGCACGCCCAACTTCAAGTAGTCAAGATTTAATAATACACTACTATAGCAGCGTACCATGAACGAAGAGCGACTGAACTTGTACTTGCTTGGGCACGCGGTGATACATGTGCAAAGTTTGTATGTCATGCACGCAGCGGAACACATGTTACGTGTATCGTACGTAAGAGTTGTGTGCGCCTGCGGGATCCGTATCAGTTATCAGTTATGAATGGCACATTGTGAGAGCGTTGCTGTGTAGTACACACGTGAGTGAATGTAAAATGTGAATGAAAATGGATGAAAGGCAGACAGGCACGTGCTGCGTTAACAGTGTAAATGAGCGTGTGTGCGGCTGCAGTATCAGTGCTGCTGCTTGCTGTTGTTCGAATGCAATTGTCGTGTTGTCGTTTGGTGCGCTCACACAAACTTACTCCAGTTACTCTGCACAGGCACTTTCATAGTAGTGCCACACTGCCACTACATTCTGCTCCACTACTCGTCTCGTGAACACACACGTGTCACACACAATTGTTATGACACGCATACGCATGCACGTGGCATCGGCACAAAAAAAGCAAACGCCGCTGTGGTCAGTCAATGTCTTCGTCTTGCCTTTCAACATGCAACAAAGCAAACAAAATGCAAAAAAACTTCAGAATCTGTGAAAACCTTAAAAATATCCGGGTACGAACGAATAAAGTAAACGTGAAAGAGTGAAGTTGCAAAAAATGATAGCAATTGAAGCTGTGCTGCTGACCTTATTCCAACCGCCCAACGATATCACAGTTTTGTACAGCTTGAACAGATCTACGGGGGTGCCGTTGACGTTCGGAACTTTCAGCGCACATTGCCTGCAACATGCAAACAACTGCGTTGATGAATTTTGCAATTTTTATCTGAACTGTCAATTTTTGTCAATTTTTTTCCCAATTAAAATTTTTCATAACCAAAAAGTGATGCTTGCTTGCTTTGCTTTTACCATTTTCTTCGATAGAAGTCGCTCAGTTGGTTGTAGAAATGACGTCTGTTCACTTGTTCATCAGGGTCTTGTTCGAGCTCATCCAGATATTCCTCCAGACGGTTCTTGCGCCGTTTTCGTGCCAACATTATTTTGAACAAAAATGTTCCGTTCTCGACAGAATATTCTGCTTTGCTTCCGCGCAATTGAACGAATCAAACAGGAACGGGGGCAGAAAATGAAACCTCGAAACAAAATAAGATAGATCACGATTTCACATTTCTTCACATTTGGCGGGCCACAATTTCAGGTGCAATGTTCATCAGCATAAATAATACCAAATCAATTTTTATCAACCATATCACTCAATCAATCAACCAACTTCGACAAATGAAACGGTTGTTGTTGTGCATGTGCTGTGCATGTACTTGTAGGTTGTAATGTTACGATAACGAACGACACGGTTTTTTGCAAAATTGGATATTTCTGGCAGAAATTGAAACCTGAAATAGAACGAACCAATTCACCTTTGTGAAAACGTTTGTGAAAGTCCAATTTCAAAAGTTCGTCACATCACATGCATAGCAATATGGCACTTTCATATTTAAAGATTCCAATAAATTTTCGAATTCGAACATTTGAAACAATCGAAAGACAACCATCAAGTTTAAACGGGATCATGGTTTTCGTATCGCGATCGCGAGGCTCGATTGAATGGAATTGGAATGGAGAACGAAACATTTTAAAACTGATCAATGAGAACCCCAATTTCATTTTATGGAAACGGAAAAGTAAGGTCCTCGTTTGAAAACCACGTACTTCTTTTCGCTTCAGAGCTCAAACGTGATGCGATGCACCTTCCACAGTCACACTCACAAATCACCACTAGCACACACACACAAATACAAATGAAACATAACAATGCGGTAGGTTTGCCAGTGAATTTGTCAGGCCGAACTCTGAAACATTTAAAAAATACACGAGCTTCGGACAAACAAACAACTGACACGGATGGCGAATGGCGAACAAACAATCAGAAATGGACTTTTGATTGCTTTTATTCGTCAACTTGTACCTTTCCGCAGCGCATGCATGCTCTGTGCATTTCCAATATTCGAATGTGAAATACTTTGCTTGATGAAAAGAAAGGGGGCAAAAGAACAGTTGGAAGCACGGAGCATCGGCTCGGAATCGAATGGAAGCTCAAAACTGATGTCAACGTCAAAGCAGTATCATCAGTCTAAACTAAACATGAGGCATTGGTCATCAGACAGTTCTCACGGTGACTGTTCAGTACTGCGCTTCTAACAATCTTCTCAAATTGAAATTTTCAAGAAAAATAAGGTGTGCTGCCAGACTTATAACAAACTCGCATTGTCAAGAGCTGTGCGATAATTAATCCATGAAACGCATGTGTCAAACAATCTCTGTCTTTGCAAACGCGCGTCATTTGAAACTCTTCAGCAGTTGGCGCGCTCGGTTTCTAATGTGTGTGTGGTCATTGATGAAAGCCAGACACACACACACACACATTAGTATGATAAAACGTCATCCCAGCACCAAATAGTTCGTACAACAAGTATAGAGAATGAATATCGCTGGGCCAGCCAGCCAGTCAGCGAGTCAGCCAGGTTTTCAGTGACAAAAACGCACGGCGCACAAAAGCAACAAGCAGCAAACACTTGCGTTGCTACAAACGAAAGAAACAGCAGCAGCAGCACAGACGCGCATAAAACATAATATTCACTGTGAGCACACACGCTGCAGCGTGCAGTGGACGCGCCACGCAACGGCCTCCACGAGAACACGCTCAGCGTCAACTACACCCAGCAACAGTTCACAAACGTTCACCAAAACATCACGCACATGCGCAAACCTATGCGAACAATCCTTGTGCGTCAGGCAGGCACGCAGCACAGACCAAAAACCTGACCAAAAATCCAACGCAGCGAACGAAGAGAGAAGAGAGAGAGAAACGACGAAACGATCACACACACACACACACACACTAGAGCACCCAACAGGCAATAGGCGAAACACGCACAGACAGAGAGAGCAGATAGAACATTCATTGCGTACACGCACAGACGCACTGCACAGCCGATGTGGACAGACAGGCACGACATATTACAACGCCAGCAACATTGCACGCTGAATGCTGCGTTATACTAAAGAGAAGGCTGAGCACGACGACAGAACAGACGCACTGTGTATGTTTCCCCACCACCACTGGCCAAACTAGCAGCGTGTACAGAGAATAGAAAACACGGGACGGGGGCCCGCTGCAGCGTATCGACCGCTTTTCTCCTGCTACACAACCTCGCATGTACATTACGTGCATGTCCCGTTCTCTGTCTCTTCGCTGAGCTCCGCTCTTTCTCTCTTTCCGTCTCTCCCTTCCAGTATTACCATGCTGCTATTATACTGCGTTTTAGTACAGCGACCACAAACAACCCGACCGGCCAGACGCGTGCGTACACAGAAAACAACAACACAACACATTGCACCTTGTCACCCTCCGACATGAAAATTGTTGTTTGAACTGACGCATCGTGCCTGAACAATCAAGAACAGCTTTGAAACAGACGGGAACAATACTTGGACTGATAGTTACAATACAGGAAACAGAACTAACTGTGGCCAGTTTTATAAAAGTGAGGAGTTGAGGAGTTTTTTGCTCACTTTTTCTCTCTACTCAGAAGACGTAATGCATCATTATTAAAACAGCTGCATCTGCAGTTCCGGTGCTCCTCCTCCATAACACAGGAAAGAAAAAAATGCAAAAACTAAATTGATCATTTTCACCTTATCAAAAAGGCTTGGCTTAGGATTAGGATTAGGATTAGGAACCTGCAACGACTCATTACAAGCAACCTCAGATCAAAAATCAAAAAAATCACTTTTAAGAATGTATACAAATCCTCAGAAGAAAGTGGGTTTTGGAAAAGTGAAGAATTGAGGAGTGTTTTGAGGAGTGAATTTACTCCTCAATTTTTGTTCGGTTTTATAAACAAAGACTCCTCAACTACAAAAAAATCTTACAAGTCAAATTCGACTTGTAAAAATCTGAATACGGTAGCATGTTTTTTTGGCGGTTTGGTTTGATTTTGTCGCCGGTTTTGATGAAAAAACACGATAATTTTTGGTTTTCTTCCATTCAGACTTGGTTTACAAGCAGAAACAGCGACAGTGAGCTTCTTTGTCGAAAAACTACAAAGCTAAACCGGAGCTTTGCCTATTACTGAACCAAAACCAAGTTTACAGTCTGTTTTGTTTGTTTTAATTCGGTTTCGAATACGTCGTTGTAGGTTCCTAATCCTAAACCAAATCCTAATCTTAAGCGACGCCTTTTCAACAAAGTGAAAGTGCCTAGGTTGTCAGCTTTGGTTGAATTTTTTGAAGGGATGAAACATTGGGATCAGGGATGAGCTCCAGCTCCGGTTTAGCTTTGTAGTTTCACGTAAACCGGAGCTGGAGCTGATCTCTGATCCCATGTTTCATTCCTTCAACGAATTCAATCAAAGCTGACAATATGGGCACTTTCCCTTTGTTAAAGAGGCGTCGCTTAGGTTTAGGATTAGGAACCCACAACGACGTCATTAGGATTAGGATCAGGCTTAGAATCAGGAACCAACAACGACTTCATGGTTATCCCGCTACTTCATTGAAAGCGAACTAAAACAAACAAAACAAAACTTGGCTTTGGTTCAGTTGTTAGTTTAGATCAAATGTTGTTGAAAGTCATGACTGAAATTACCAAAACTACGTGGGGTGTCGATCGCGACAAGGCGCATCACCCCCACACCCCCCATCTGGAACCCTGCCCTAGACGAAGTTTTTTATTCGCACACCGGTTCCGGAAACCCCAAGGTACAAAACTCCGGCGCCGGTGTCATGAGTTTATTTCCCCAAGCTTTCCGGCGCGGAAACGGGCATTCAAGTACAATTCAAGTTTTTATCAGCTCAATCTTTTTATGCAATGCAAGTGCAGCCGCATCGTGCGATGGCCACCCGGCGAATGCTAATATCACAGGTGTGCCATCACCGGTTCAATTCGATTTGGGCTTCTCTTTTCTCAAGGCGCATTCACATGTTCCGCGACTTGTCGCCACCACCAATTAATAGGTCAATTTTTGACTTAAAATAATCATTTTGATTGAATTTTCTGAAATTTCGCCAATTTTGAACGAAATATCTTTCATTCTGAGCATTTTAGCCATATTTCAGTTGTTTTCATTATTTTTGAGCGTTTGTGCCCTCTACCATCAAATTTCAATGTTTTGATCCGAAGTGACATGCCCATTGCCCTCCTCCCCAGTCCCCACCTCCTTATTTTCTCAAATCTCAGCTATATAACTGACTCTTCCGTGGCTCAGTGGTTAGCACGCTCGTCTCAATCCAGAAGGTGACGGGTTCGATCCCCATGACAAACTGCCGCCAGTGTACTGTACTGGTTTTCAACTAAAGTTTTCGGATTCGCTGCCCTTCGGGGACATAGCGACCGCAGGCCACCGAAACCTAAATCGGGCTGAGATCACTGGTCCCCTAATAGTTGTTCCAAAGCTGGGGGTTTGGGGCGATATTAGCGAAATTTTTAAGAATTTCAGGCAAAAATGGTCAATTTTGGTCAAAAATTGACTCATTTTATTTTATGTCTCTCTTTGAAGACAAAAATTTTCAGATAGATAGCTGGCTGAAATTTTTTTCAGATGAATATGATCATGTGAATGAGCTTTGATGGGCATAAGGATTGTAAAAAAACGATTTTTTATTGCCAGGACAGGACAGTTTGCCCTCGGGCTAATCAGAAATACCGTTGAAATTTGTGTTTTTAAGTCGAGCGAAGTTAAATTAAGGTTTGACACATTTTATTTTTTGACTTTTGCAAAACGCAATTGTGTGATATCATCGTTCAATAGTTTTCAACTGCCAAAATTGTCGAAAATTTTTAAGGTAAAAACCGAAGTTTTATTTTTGCTAGAGAAAACTGAAAAAACCGGTTTTTTTAAAGAAACTGTTTAATTTCCCAGGCCATGCCAACCCTGAATGGGCAATAATGGCCAAAGACGCGTTTTTCAATAACAATAATTTGGTGTACCAATGCACTCACCTTTTCAGAGTTTTTTCCCTGAGCTTGCCGCCTCTTTCAGATTGCGAGTTCCAGCATCTGGAACCCTGCCCTAGACGAAGTTTTTTATTCGCACACCGGTTCCGGAAACCCCAAGGTACAAAACTCCGGCGCCGGTGTCATGAGTTTATTTCCCCAAGCTTTCCGGCGCGCAAACGGGCATTCAAGTACAATTCAAGTTTTTATCAGCTCAATCTTTTTATGCAATGCAAGTGCAGCCGCATCGTGCGATGGCCACCCGGCGAATGCTAATATCACAGGTGTGCCATCACCGGTTCAATTCGATTTGGGCTTCTCTTTTCTCAAGGCGCATTCACATGTTCCGCGACTTGTCGCCACCACCAATCAATAGGTCATTTTTTGACTTAAAATGATCATTTTGATTGAATTTTCTGAAATTTTGAACGAAATATCTTTCATTCTGAGCATTTTAGCCATATTTTAGCGTTTGTGCCCTCTACCATCAAATTTCAATATTTTGATCCGAAGTGACATGCCCATTGCCCTCCTCCCCAGTCCCCACCTCCTTATTTTCTCAAATCTCAGCTATATAACTGACTCTTCCGTGGCTCAGTGGTTAGCACGCTCGTCTCAATCCAGAAGGTGACGGGTTCGATCCCCATGACAAACTGCCGCCAGTGTACTGTACTGGTTTTCAACTAAAGTTTTCGGATTCGCTGCCCTTCGGGGACATAGCGACCGCAGGCCACCGAAACCTAAATCGGGCTGAGATCACTGGTCCCCTAATAGTTGTTCCAAAGCTGGGGGTTTGGGGGCGATATTAGCGAAATTTTTAAGAATTTCAGGCAAAAATGGTCAATTTTGGTCAAAAATTGACTTATTTTATTTTATGTCTCTCTTTGAAGACAAAAATTTTCAGTTTAGATAGCTGGCTGAATTTTTTTAGATGAATATGATCATGTGAATGAGCTTTGATGGGCATAAGGATTGTAAAAAAACGATTTTTTATTGCCAGGACAGGACAGTTTGCCCTCGGGCTAATCAGAAATACCGTTGAAATTTGTGTTTTTAAGTCGAGCGAAGTTAAATTAAGGTTTGACACATTTTATTTTTTGACTTTTGCAAAACGCAATTGTGTGATATCATCGTTCAATAGTTTTCAACTGCCAAAATTGTTGAAAATTTTAAGGTAAAAACCGAAGTTTTATTTTTGCTAGAGAAAACTGAAAAAACCGGTTTTTTTTAAAGAAACTGTTTAATTTCCCAGGCCATGCCAACCCTGAATGGGCAATAATGGCCAAAGACGCGTTTTTCAATAACAATAATTTGGTGTACCAATGCACTCACCTTTTCAGAGTTTTTTCCCTGAGCTTGCCGCCTCTTTCAGATTGCGAGTTCCAGCAGAAAACAATTGTTATTATCCAATCGGAGACGCCACTCTTCAGCGGCCACAAAGCCACCGAGTTTTCGCGTGGTCGAAGTTGGTCCGCGCGATGGACTGCAAAATGAACAGGTTGTTTGTTTCATTTGAAAAGCATTTCTTGAGTAATAATGTGAATTATCATGGGTTCATTCGATCATTCGATGATACAGTACCCCAATACAATTATCTGAAAATGCGGAAGACGCATGTAAAAGGATAAATGTGACTTTGTGTAATAGCAATTAGTTTTTTTGTGCGTACGCACGGACACGACACGTAAAAAATGGCCACGCGATTTAGAAATCGTGTCGTGTGTGCTATCTTAATGCATTACGGACACGATTAGTTTGCGCACGGGATTTAGTACGACGTTTGTGCGTACGGACAAAAAACTAATTGCTAAACGCGCCTTAAGCAGTGAGACACTTGGCTTGACAACTATTTTTAAATCTCTGATGTGGCCAACGGATACAAGTACATAAAAGTCTGTTTTGCCTAAAAAACGTAAAAAAAACCTTCAAAACCGTTTTTTTCGATTTTCCTCTTCAGTTTAGTTTGAAATCACGGCATGTACGAAATTCTGCAAACTCTGTGCAGAAACAAAAAAAATCAGAGACTGCAAAGCGTTGCTGCAGATAAGCTTCATTGTTGACGTACGCACAGCTATGTACGTACACGCCACAGTGACAAAATGTGTTTGCCGTTGATTTTCACCCTCCTCCCCCGGTTCCAAAAACCCGAAGGTACCAAAGTCCTATGGATTGTTGTAGGAGGAGTGTGGATGTTGGCTGAACCGTCCGTCTTGTGAGCCATTGCCTTCGCCACAAGAAGGGGACATTGCCTTCGCCAATGCCTCTGCGCAACGCTTTGTCCCAGGCAAAGCAGTGTCAGTGATCTACTAAGATCTAATCTCTATTTTGGTAGTTTTAGGTCACCATGCATGCAGCGAATGTGAAAATTTCGCTTGTCCAAAAAGTAACCATGTGCAACCGAAATAATGAATAAACGGCCAAAATGTGGCTCTTATGTACTTGTATCCGTGTGCCATATTAGAGATTTGAAAATAGTTGTCAAGCCAAGTTTCTCACTGCTTACACAAAGCCATATTCCTCCTCTTACATGCGTCTTCCGCATTTTTAGATAATATTCTGACTTTTATTAGATAATATTCTGATTTTTACATAAGCTCCAAAAATTGGACAAAATTCAGAATTCTTGAGTCTTCTGTACTTCCCATTCGGCATCAGCTCAGCGCACTAAATTTTTTCCATTTTTGGTTTTGGAGAGATGTCGCCAGCGTCCATGGCCGATTTACCCGAAATCGTCACGATTCGGTATCAACAGTTCTCACATATGAAATTTAACCCAAGATCCGGGATCAGCACATTGAATTACCCTGAACTGCACGGGTCTCCAGTTTTTTTGTTTTTGAACCGATTTCGCCAATTTCCACGGCCGATTCGCCCAAAATCGTTATGATTTAATATCCTTAGATTAGAAAACTAACCTAAAATTCGTGATCAACGCATTAAATTACTCCGAACTACACCATTTTTCCATTTTTTGTTTCTGGACCGATTTCGCCCGATTCGCCCGGCTTTAGTAATTTGGTCGCGATTTTTTGATTTTGCTTGTTTCAACTAATTATGTTTTTGAATTTGAGTTCTGCAGCTGTTCTTAGTTTTAATGCGGTCTTGCAAGCTTGTCTGCTGATGTAAAACTGTCATTGTTATAGTCAAAAACGTTACTGTCATGTTACGGCCATTTTTCTGCGTTTTCTTCACATTGTCCAACAAATGAAGATCGAATTCAAACTCTCCGTTGTCTTTAACCCTAGGAAACCTTTTTGGTTTGCCAAATAACTTTTTCTTCCATACGCTGAAAATGCAAACGCACGTTAAAATGCGCATTTTTGTCATTTTGTGCCAAAAACCTAAATTTTGAGGCTTGGGAAGCATCGTAGAAAAAATGAATGCGAAATTTGAAAAATTTTACCTCAGGAAATGTTTTATCATAACAGTCAGAATTTTCTTTATATCACTGAAATTGTGAACACATTTTATGACATGGACAAAAAAGGGGGAGAAAAATAAGTATCAGCTCCTTCAGAATCAATATAATACGCACACAGCGTGTGTAGAACATGGATTATAATTTCTCGTGCACACAGCATACCTATGTATTATTTACCTGTGTGCAGGAGAAAAAAAATCTCAGCTCCTTTGATGCTCACAATGCGAGGCACATTAAGTTTGGAATTTTAGCGCGATAGACCAAGGGACCATATTATGCCTGCATCCGCTGTCCCTTCGCTCACGAATGGGCATGATACCCCAATGATTTTCGATAATCTTCAGACGATTGTATCCGTTGATCATAAAGTGCAATTGATTGATCGATTGACAAATGCAGGATTGAGCATGATTGAAACGACAAGTTTTGTGTCCCCAAAATGGGTTCCTCAGGTCAGTGACTTGAAATTCAGTCCTCGTTGCCTCACAAAACTCAAAATGTATTGGCAACATTTTCTGTTGAGTTTCGAGGCGAATTTCTGAGTGCTTTTGAGTGCAGATTTTTGAGTTTTTGAGTTTTTGAGTGCACATCAAATACGAAAGAACATCTTCAATTGAAGAATTACCTCAGATGGCCAACGGACTTGAGGTGATGCAGAAAATCCGACGGCAACGAGGCACCCAGTATCCGGTGTTGGTCCCGAACCTGCAAGGCTTGCAGTCTGCGGTGCGTCTGCAGCGCATGCACCTTTCATTGTTCCTGCTCGTTTTTTGAACTTTTGCAAAAACTGGTGTTCTCTAGGTGCGCGTCAATGCTGAAATGATTGCCGTTTTCACAGCCGTTTCTGAATCGTTCAGTCGGTGAGTCTTTTTGAACTTTTTTCATTGCTTTAGAGAATGAATTATGCCTGAAAATTAGCCTGATAATTTTTAACTCAAAGTCGAAATGTGAACTGCACGGTTGACGAGTCTCTGTCTAAGATCGGCGAAGTGTGCCGTGAAGCACAACGCCATCACCTGCAAATACGTGGCTATATATCGTGTGTGCTCGGGTGTCCCTATGAAGGACGAATGAACCCATCAAACGTGGCTAAGGTCAGTTTTGAGGTGGCATATTGATTGGTGCATTCAAATTTACAAAGCTGACAAAGCGGAATCAGCTGTTTCACTGAGTTCTTGAGTGCAGCTGAGTGAGCGTCTGCTTTCAATGGGTTGCTTTGAAGTGAGTCTCGGTGACACGATTGGCGTCGGCACGGCCGCCACAATGCGGGCACTTCTGACAGAGCACAAGGCAGCGCGCATCGACTGCAGTCTGTTGGCCGTGCATTGTCATGACACCTATGGACAGGCGCTCAGCAATGTGCTCGCTGCTCTCGATGTAAGCACCCGCTTCCGTAACCATTGTTCGCCACAAAGTATGCAGACTAACTCTGTATGTATGAAGTACTCAAACCAAGTGCAATTTCGTACATTTGAAGCGTTTGCTTTCCATTACTAAATTGTGCTGTTGAATGTTCAGTTCGGTGTGATCGCAGCCGACTCGAGTATTGCTGGTCTGGGTGGTTGCCCATATGCTGCCGGTGCCAGTGGCAATTTGGCCACCGAAGACTTGGTGTACATGCTCAATGGGTTGGGCCTTCAAACGGTACTGCGCAGTTGTTCTTGCTTATGGACCATTTTTAAGTAAATGCAGGGCACTGATTTGCATTCGTTAATCGAAACCAGCGAGTGGATTTCGTCTGTTCTGAATCGTCCTCCACAGTCTAAAGTTACGCTTGCAACAATCGCTAAACAAAAACAAACAGAATAACAGTGTGATTTCACAAAAATGGACATGAAACCATTTGTTTCGCATGTAGTCATACCGTTGTTAAAATTAAAAGGGCAACAAACATGATAAAAATTACGACAAACGTCACAGCTGCTTTTTGCTCGGTGGTCAGTTTGTTGTGTACCCGATTGAAGTGTTTCGCAGTGCAGCGTTCTGAGCACATATTTCATGGTCAGTCAGTTTTATTTTGCTGTGAATTCTCAAACTGATTTGCTGAACCGAACGCAAAAATAAATGCGTCCCAAAAAAGTGATCGTATTATGTTATTGGTTTCATGCGCGTACAAATATCTATGTGAGGTTTCTGTCAATAAACAGTATTAAGCGTAACTGCAATGTTCACAATGCAACACGGACGCACCAAAGCATCACGACTTGCGTCAGATCTGCAATCGGCTTTGTTGAGATCGGACACGAAAAAAGGTTTCTTGAATCATTTGCCAACCGCCACAGTATTTCCATTCAGTAAATATTCCGTGAGCGCGTTATTGTGTTCGGTTGGTGTGATGCTGCTCACAGTGTTTCTTTGCACAGCGTTTCGAGCACAATCGTGCAGTGTTGGACAAGCCGGCAGGCGTCAATTCTTTGCAAAGTCTGCAAACTTTCATGCGACTTTGTTTTACTCCGGAATCGCTCGTCTTTGAACGGTGCATCGGTTTTCGGTAGGCGCATTGAGAGCAATCGCTTGTTGAAATCAGCCACGGCAACAGCGACAGTTGAACGTACGTGTGATCCGGCTCAGCGGAGTTACAGTTACTTTTGCTTGCTGCTGTTGGACTCCAGCTCGGAACCAGTTGGAAGATCAATGTTCCCAGCGGTGTGAGACAAATGTCGCTCACTTGCTTCCTATACATTCGTTTCATACTGCTTGCTGCACCGTTGCTTGACGTCGCTTTGGTTGACAATCTCAAGCCGCACAAGTCGCCGAGCGAAATGGTAACCATTTTTGCAGTGGTTTCTAAAAACGATCACAGTTAGCGGAAGTCGTTGCCTTTTCGAAGCTACAATGTGACAAGCATACACTGTATTTCAACAGACCTTTAATGAGAATCAACGTGAGCGATTCGCTGAAATTGGTGCTGCTTGTTGAACCGTTCACCAGCAGCACTGCCCAACGTTTTGCGTACCCAAGAAATATTGGTTCACGCCACAACACGGCCCACGCCCTGCTCAAATCCTCGAGCAACGTTTTGCATTGCAACTGACATGAAAAGAGTTTGTTGTCATTGTTCGTTAACAAACAAAATGGCACAACTCTAATCTACCATCAAAACGGCATGTTCGAACATGGTGCCTTTGGTCCAAATCAGCTCAGAGTCCTCCGTGATGCTTTTATTTTGCATGTCCATTTTTGTGTTGTCCTCAATCAGTCGAAAACGAGCGTCCGGCATGAATCCGTCAAAATAGTTGACGCAGACGATCGTCTCAGACAGCAGTCTCAGAGAGCACATGCGCCATTTCTCGTCCAGTTGTTTCACAGAAGCCATGGAATCAATGGAAGTCGCGATATTGCGAACCACTATTAAAGCTGTCCTGCAGTAAATGTTTTCAACTTGTTTCAGTCATTATAAGTAAATTTAATTATAAGTCAAGCAGTTTTAGAACAGTGGCAAAAAACTATCAGATAGCTCCAACAAACCAACCAGCAAGTGCTGCTGCTATCGGTCAGCGCGAGGATGATGAGGTCGCCGTTTTTTTGATTAACAGCGACTTGCTTCACTTGCAAATGTTCCTTTGGGGGAACATCCTTGACGACGAGCACTTGTTTTTGGATTTCAGGGGCGGTCAGTGACACGGCCTGTAAGATGAAACTTGAAACTGAAACAAGAAATGGCAAGTATGAATGCTTTTTCGAAGTGAAGAACGCGTTTAGACAAGCACTCACGGTGACGGAAGTTTTGTTTTTACAACCGTCGACAATGTATACAGTTTGCAGTAGTTCGTCCACTGCACACAAACAATGTAACGTTGTCGATTCCGGCAACTTAATGTGCGCCACGACACTGTCACCATTTGTCAGCAGTTCTAATGCCACCGGTAACTTGCGGACTCCTCAAACAGTAGACAAAATGTAAATACAGGGTGATCCAAAAAACTGCACGATAAGAATCGACTCCAGCTCGCCAACGGGTGGAAGGTTTGGGCCAAAATTTTAATCAAGCATCGCATAACTTCTCATTTTTTTGTGTTAAAATTTTGTGGCAACCGTCATTTGTAGCTC
>JASANC010004492.1:0-18957 GCA_030248135.1 Theristus sp. LFF4_11
CTCGGCGGCACACAAAAAGCGGACATCTACGCATTTTCAATCATCATCTCTGAGATCATCTCACGTGAGAAGCCGTTCGCGTCGCACGAGATGGGCCACGAAGGTAGATCTTAAAAAAACTGATTTCTTCGAAATTAATGACGGACTCTTCTTCAGACAAGTCTAGTCCAATACAACTTCCATTGTAGAAGTGGTTGGCAACGTCCGACGTGGCGATTTCCCAGCGTTTCGACCGGACATTCGTGAGCATCTCGACGACACTGTCGACATGCGCATCGTGAAAATGATGGAGGACTGCTGGAAGGAGGCGCCGGCTGAGCGACTCTCAATAAAGGTTGAGCTAATTGATGGCTCAATATGAAGATGTTAAAATAAAGATTGTGAGAAAAACGTTATCGTAACTTGCAAAATGCAATCATCAGGACATCAACTCATTGATGCGTACAATCGGCAAAGGTCAGTCGAACAATCTGATGGACCACGCGCTGCACATGATGGAGCAGTACGCGAAGATGCTCGAGCAGCAGGTGTGCCGAGGCACTATATTTTTTGGTTACAAAGGTTTCTTAGGTCGTTTTTTGCAACTTTATTCATTCAGATCTTTCATTAAGGTCGGCCATCGTACCGCTGAACTGGCGACCGCATTCGAGCGATCAGATAAACTGCTGTCCTGTATGATGCCAATGTGGGTCAATGTTGTTGTTGTTTTTTTCAGTAAACGTTTGAAAATTCAGTAAACGAAATTCAAAACTCAATTCACCGTCAGCTCCGTCGCCGAGAAGCTGAAAGCCGGCCAGGTGGTCGAGCCGGAGAACTTCGAGTGCGCCACGATCTTCTTCTCCGACGTCTACCAATTCGCGAACTTGATCGCTCGGAGTCAACCGCTGCAAATCGTCGCACTACTGAACCAGTTGTACACACTGCTGGATGGGATCATCGACGAGTATGACGTGTACAAGGTTGCTTTCTGGTTAAAACGTCAATTTCTCAACATGATGTGTATGATTTCGTTTCACAGTGTCGTGTACGACCAGTGAGTAGTTCATTTGTCAGCTGACATTTTTTTGATAGAGCGCTTCACCAGAGAAGACTTTTGTAATAACCATAACACATGCGATCGTGTATCGCTGCTCTCTACCAACCGATAGCAGTGTTGTTTGGTCTTTTCAACTGAATTGTGTTATTGTGTAAAAACCAGGTGGAAACGATCACGGACTCGTACATGTGCGTCTCCGGTCTGCCGCATCGCAACGGCGACATGCACGCCGCTTATATCGCCGACATGGCGTTGCATTTTCAGATTTCGATCGCCGGCTTCTATGTGCCGCATTTGCCGAGCGAAAAGCTGCAGCTGAGAATCGGCATCAATACTGGTAACAACACTAAAGTCGATTGTCTGGCCTGGAGATTGTGATTTTTTATACAACCACGTTTGTGAAATTGAAATTGCGCAGTGTGTTTGTATTTTACCGCAGTAACATCACGAAAAACGCATGTTTAACCGCCGCCTTGTGGCTTGAGAAAAGAATGGTTATTTAGACGGAGGAAGCCAAACTTATGGTGCGAGACACTCGAGTTCAAACTTGGAATGGTTTTCAGGCCCTGTCACGGCAGGCGTCGTCGGCCTGTCCATGCCTCGCTACTGTCTATTCGGTGATACGGTGAACGTCACCAGTCGACTGGAAACAAATTCAAAACGTATTTTTCTCCAAGTTTTCAGATTTTCCGAGTTTTTTGTTCTCGACACTTATGAATCGCAGAATGTCAGAAAAGAAACGCAAAAATGCGTTTTTTGCAGCATCGTGCATTCACATCAGCGAGTCTGCGCACAAGCATCTGACCGAAGTGCTTGGCGGCTATCTGACGAAACCACGTGGCGAAATTATTATAAAAGTGAGAATCATTCCACGTCGAAGTCCAACAATCGCGGTGTCAGTAGTGCCATAACGAAAAACATTGGTTTTGCGTTTGTTGCTAAAAAACAATCCGGATGTACATTGTATTACTGATTGAAACAGAGAGACACGCCTCTGAATGTTGCGCGAATTTCCCTTTCAGGGTAAAGGCGTCATGTACACGTATTGGTTGCTTGGCAAGGTTGGCGGCAACATGAAAAACGTGGCAGCCGCCGCGGACGAACAGCCAACGAACGAACCACTGATTGAAGTTACGGACTAACGTTTGAGAAAAAATTATTTTTGCCACTTTTTTTGCTTTTGCCTTCATTGTGAAAGCAGTTATAAAATATTGAGTTTTTTTTCAAGTTTGTTGTACTACGCTTTCAAGTTTACCTCATTGACTATTTTGAATTTTGCCGCTCAATTTTTCGATTTTCACACCTGACAAAACTGCTCACTGCTTTCAACGCATACCGCGCTGTGAAGCTTTTTTCATTTCATTTTTACCATTGCATCATTTTGTATCCGCTTCATTTTGTAAAAGCAAAAAGGGAATTATTGTTTTTTACTCAGTTGCACATCAAGTGAAACATTTTCAAAGGGTAAAAAAAGTCGCGCGAATTTTAGAGTAAAGATTACCAATTGTCATGCGGTGTTGACACAATGTAATAAATCGTAACAGTATTCATGACATGTAACAATCCAACAAAGAACAGTTCGAAAAACCAGACGTAAAAACAAAAACAAACAAAACCCAAAACTGAATTGCCGCATCAAAACGTTCTACCAAATCTGCTCCTAAATGCACAAAGTTGAGCAAAATGAAACATGCGCAATTGCAAGTGGTACAAGTCCTGCCGCTCCACTAGTGCATTGTACAACTCCGCACAAAGTGCCACAGTTTCCACTCAAGACCACTGAAACTTGCCGCCCGCAAAACGCAACGTCTGAACGTCGGCGAACACTCGTCTCAGTTGGTCAGCGTCTTGTCGCAATTCACTCACGAATGAAACATCACCGAAAGCGCCTCTCAGACCAATCGGCGGCTCGATGAACGCTGATTGGCTGTTCTGACTAGCAGCGTCGAGTTTCGAAGTGCTGGCGTTGTTGTTGCGCGAAATGACCGTCGGCGCAACAACGTTCATGCCCGGATAGGCGCCTCGCCCGGACATGTGCACGTTGAACTGCTTGTCATGGCCGGGACTGCCCGGGGCGGTTTGGTCCGGCGGACTTCGTGCGAGCAGTCGGAGCAGTTCGTCGACGGACTCCGGCAGTAGCACACCCGCGATGTCGAGCGTGTGCTCGCTCGCTTGTGACCGGCTTACTATGTTGCTGGAATTACTGTCCGATTTCAGGCCGCCGAATCGCAGTTGACCCCGAGCGCGACTGGACGACGTACGATGGGTGAACTGCAAAAACAGCTGTTTCTTAAAAAAACAACTTTAGGAACGAGAAATCAACCAGACTATATTACGGTTCTCTCCATTTCGGCTTGGTCAACATCCAGATGCAAAAAATGAGGAGGTGGCCCTTTTGATACTTGAACCACTTGAGTGACATGTTGTATTATTGGCAAAAACTGGCAATTTTTTCGAAACTTCACGATGAGATGATGATCTCCGTCGCGTGTCGGAATTATAGTTGCCACGGTAACCGTAACTTACCGTGAACCCCGGGCAGTACCGTGAGTGCGTGAACGTACCGTCCGATTTTTAAAAATGACCAAACTGTACCGAAACCGTACCGTCATCAAAAAAAATTACCGTAACGTAACCGTACGGTGGAACATTTTGGCAATTTTTACCGAAACCACCCGTATTTTTTCCAAAACCGACGGTTTGACCAAACTTTTTTGTCTGCATGTGCTGTACGTGGCGTGCGTCTGTGTTTTCGTCGGTACCATAGGTTGTATGTCATGACTCATGAGCTATCTCATGATTATACAGCAACGCTACTTAAATGGAGATTCTTGAATTCTGTCTGACCATGTGTGATTCATTTGCAGCATACTGACTTAAGTCTGTTTTTTTCTGACATTCGTCCTTTCTCTCTTTTCTTCTTACTACTGTTACTTGTTACTATTTGTTACTTGTTTCATAGATATTTTAAAAAATCTGGATGACAACTAACATACTGAATCTACAACTGGTGTCGAACGACAAAGGCGGAACCTTTCGGCCACTCTGTTGTTACGCAAACAAAGACTGACTGACAATTGCAGTTCAAATCATTTTTTCTTTATCAAATCAATTCCATCATCTTTTCTTTAAGACCTGCGACTCAATGCGGTTGTGGACGTAAAAGGAAACTAGTTTCAATCTGTATGTGGTAATTCTGAATAACCTAAGTGTTCCGGCCTAATTTAGGGGACTCGGATCCCTCTGCCAATTTTGAATTCCCGCGTCGTGCATGAGACTGCTTACCCATCTATACACGCATTGAGATGCGGGATCAAAATAAAAGATATTAGCATGAGGCAAAACAAAACGCGCTCACTTTTTATAGCATCGAGATAATGATCGGCCGCAACTGCAAGTCCGGATTTCTTCTGCTAAAATCACACTGGCCGTTCATTGTTGTCCTAATCATCGTCATCATTCTGCTCAATCAGGTGCGAAACTTCAACTCACAACAACAGCAGCAAGCTCAGTACCGATACCTCCGTGGCAATCTGTTCAAGGGACCCACAAACAGCAAAACTGGTTTACTGACAGCAGCCAAGTCTGCAAGACCCAAAAAAACGGTAGTCCAGCCAAACTTCAATAAATCAGCTATTTCAAACGGTGACTATGCAAGAGAAGAGAACACCAACAAAGGAGCAACGGCCAACGCAAGAACGTCAATCAAAACCGACCGACGCGTTTCACATTTACTCGAAAACGCCTGTCTCTACATGCCGTTACGTCCAATGGAGCCGAACATCAAACGATGGGCACTACCGCTGAGATCGTTGACCTGCCACAAAACGCAACCGAATTACTGCACGTTCTATCCGGATGAAGGTGCAACAATTTCTTAAGAGTTCTATCGGTCATTGCAATTCGTAATGGCGACACTAAGTTTTATTTTTGGGTGCTGCTGATAAGTTGCATGTGCAGTATCGCACTTGTGTGTCCGTGCAACGTTGGACTGACGGAAAAGGTCCAGAACTTTCGATTGCTCAAAATCCTAAAAGCGCAACGGCTGCGCTCAGAACCGAAGCAAACATTAGCAGCTGAAGGAACTCATACGAAAAGAACTTGCGTTGCAATTTGTTGTGTTCAAATTTCAGTTCTAGCAAATGACAATGCCGCACGTAAAGTTCTACGATTGCTGTAAAGTTTCAGCTTAAATAATTGTTTCCATTCTGAATATCAGCTGTGTTTAGTCTTCGACGTTTCTTTTGATCATCCTAAGTGGAACGCACGCAGGTGTCCTCTACACGCATCATGACCCGCAACACGTTGACGGCAACTTTCCGTCATGCTTCTGGCGTCCAATCAGCGGTGCATTATTCCCGGCGTACACTGACTTCAAACCAATCGGCGAATGGCAAAAGGTAAAAAGAGAAAAACACGGAACAATCCACGCAAAAACTTTGCTGATGATATGTCCAATCCTTGCTGTATTTTGCAGTGATTGTTCAATGCAAACGCAACCGCAACGTTTGTAAAAATGTCTGACTGAACACGCACATTCTTCAACTGAACACAACTTTTTTTCATCCATTTCTATCACCGTCATATACGGACACAATGGCAATTATTGGTATAGAACTTCAATGACATGAGGGGTTTCACAGTTGTGCGATCACTTCAACTGTACCATGTCATTTATACACCCAATAAATTTCAGTTATCGCAAGGCCGCACCGCGATCAATGCAACACAATTCGTCGTTCTCTGCTGGGCGAACAAGCCGTCGACCAGCGACAAATATTTTCGATTTTTCAACTCCGGTTTCACACCGACGAACGATAACTGGAACGACCGGTTCTGGAAAACGGCCCCGTATAAACGAGCGTTCGCGCAGATATCGCCGCTGCCGGAGTCACGGAAAACGGTCGCGTCGTCAACGTCAAACATCAGCTTGGATATAATTGTGCTCGACAGCGTCAGCTTGACTCAGGTAAGTGCGACAAGCCATACCAGTGCGACGGCGCGGTGGAACGTGGTGAGTCTGCCGTCAGGCGACAAGCACACGTATTTTTTTGATTTACGGGAATACTCACCACATGGTGGCATGATTCAACACGTTCCACCACAGCAAACCTTCGCACGACGGTCATTGCACGAAGAAAACAGAAACGGGCATCGGTTCGTTTTTATTTGAAGTTTCGCTTGTTTTCCATTTCCTGCAACGCGAAAATGGTTGATAACGATAATCTTCAAATTTGAATTCCATTTTCCATCCAACTTCTAATTCTGAATAGTTTCAACGGCACGCGCCGCGCTCGTGGGCGTACATGCGCGACGTGATGCACTTCGACTGGCTGGACGGCTACCACAAGGTCGGTGAAAACAGCAACGTGAACTTGATTCCGATTTTGGGCGGATTTCGATTCAAGAACCAATCCAATGAAATGTTGAGCGACGCGCCGTATAGTCCGTTGAAATCGGACAATCTGACCTTACTGTGGCATCGGATGCCTGGTTGGTTTCATAAAAAAAACACTTTTGTCATTCATGAGCTTAAAGCACTGCTTCATTGACTTGACTGAGTTTTTTTAACCTGAGCGTGTGCGAACACTATATCAGACTCGAAGCCTTTGGGTCACCAGAATTCCTCTGTAAAATTCACCATGATTCCAGACTGTTTTTTTTCTGCAATTCTAGCGTTCTTTGCTCGCAGCGCCGAGCAGTTGCCAGACGGAACCGATACGCAGTTAAATTTATTGTTTTAATTCGAGTTTCATGCTTTAGGCGCTGTTACATTGTGGAACGACGACGTCAGTCATGAATCACGTGGACTGATGCATTATCCGCCGGTGAGAGCAGTTTTTGTACCCAAGATATACGAACAAACAAGAATTTTCGTTGGGCGATGTTTTTAGCTAGAGCAAATAATCCAGAAAAAACGCACAGAACGCCGTCAAGTTTTTAAAGCGTTCATCGAGATTTTCTGTCATAGAGTAGGTCAACAGGGCTTTACACGAGTCTGACGCGCTACCACGCCACGCATACTACGAGGGTCATACGTTGTATAAAAGTTTTGTTTTATCTTCCATCTTGAGCAAAGCGTTGCGTGCTTTTAAGCATGAGAACACCCCATTCGAACGTCCACCGACCGATTACTATTTGCGCCCGTGGCACGTGTTCAACTACAGATATGTCAGCAACGACACGAACCGGTACTGCATGAGTGAGCGGCCGTACCACAAAGTATGTGCTAGTAGACGTGGTAGTCGTTTTGGCTTGCCTACTCATGGTGTCTTACGCTTCTCTGGTATTGTGCCGTGCATTGCAGAATAAAACTGACTGACTGACTGACTGTCTGAGCAGCCCGGCTAAATTGTAGTATTAGCCGACTGGTTGATGAGGTGCTGGGGAGGTGGAGTCAATGCCAGTATAAAACGCATGCACCAACCAATCACACAATAGTACAAATTAACCAGGGCTACTATGCGCGTTCACGTTGTTTACCGCTGAATTTTTTGCTCAATTTCACACACGCGAAACCGTCTGTTCATCGGTCGCTTCTGCACAATTGACTTTCGGCTTTCCACCATCTTGCAGTCAATTTTTTTGCTGCATCACACTGATTGGTTGCATCGACGCATATTACGACAACCAGTCAGTGCGCTGAATTCGAACGCAATAACCTCAAGCTACTACGCAGGACGTGCTGTCCCTGACCGAATCGTTCATGCACCGGTACAAGGCGGCCTATCATTTTTCGTTCACCTTTCTCACGTCCGTTACACACGACTGGCCGGCAGTGCTAGAGATCGTTGACGACGACTTGCTGGCGACGCTGCAGCGGCTGCGCGAGCGGCAGACGCTGGAGAATTCCGTGCTCGTGATCATGGGAGACCACGGAAATCGGGTTAGCTTCTGTGTTGGTGTTGCTCAGGATTGTATTTGTGACTCGTACATTGTAGTTGGAAGTAGGGTTGGCAAAATACCGTTTTTTTCAAATCGTGGTAAAAAAACCTGTATTTTAACCGGTAAAATTACGGTAATTTTACCGGAAAAAAACGAAAGCCAAAAACTTGTAAAAACCCGCATATTTGTCGCAGCCAACTTTAAACTTGAACCAGGTTTTGTGAAAACAACTATCAGAATGCTTTGTTCAAAATATCGTGCACCAACAAAGAAAATAAATTATGTTTGGGCTTGAAAACCCAAAAGGTCAGCAATAAATCGAACATTACCTTTTGCTCAATCGTTTATATTCCACCAATTACACAGGAAAAAACCACAGCGTTTTCACCGGACAGTCTTTGGTCACAATAGACGAACACAATTTGCTACAATAACGCAATTAAACCGAATTTAGAGTCAGTTCAGATCAAAAAGAAAACAAGCCAGTAATTGTGTCAGAAAGACAATTTTGAGCGACATTTCGAATTTTTAAAATTTTCAGCTCAGCTCGGCAGCTCCAGCCGATTCTTGCACCTCGCTTAACAGTTCTTTCAAAACATCAGTGTCAATTTCGTCATCATATTTTTCTTGGTCACAGATTTTCTCATTTTCTCATCAAAAATGATATAAAAACTCAGAGTCCGAAATTGAAAAAAACCGGAAAAATACGAAAAAAACCGGAAAAATACAGAAACGGTCTTTTTCCCGTTTTTTTCAAGGCACCAATTTTTGCCCTGGTAAAAAAACGCGTAAAAATACGTGTTTTTTTACCGGTAAAAAACCGGTATTTTTACCATGCCAACCCTAGTTGGAAGAACTAAAAAATACAAAACTTCAGAAAAAAATAATGCTCAAGAAAAATTTTACAGTTTCACTTCAGATGAGCACGATACGATACGCGCAGGTCGGACGGGTGGAGGGACGCCGTCCGCTGATGGCGATCCGTTTGCCGGATTGGTTTCGCCGCAAAAATCTGACGCTACTTCGCGCGCTCCGCCTCAACCGGCATCGTCTGACGAGCAACTTTGACGTACATCAAACGTTGGCGCAACTGGTCACCGGTCGGTGGCGACAACAACAACAACAACAACAACAACAACAACAACAACAACAACAACAACAACAACAACAACAGCGGCGCGAACAGTCGGCGACCGTCGCACTGAACTGGAACATCACCAGAGGGAAATCGTTGCTGTCGGCGATTCCAGCGAATCGAACGTGCCCGGACGCCGACGTACCGCCGCAGTTCTGCACGTGCATGCAGCCGAGAGAGCCGGCCGATTACGAAACGCACGCCGACCAACTGAGGCGAGTGCACGTTGAGGCGCTGCGCAACTGCACGTCTGGTGGTGTGATGCGGCAAATCAGCGAACGTTCGGTGACCGTTCGCTACTTCATCGCGTTCACGATCAACAATTTAGTGCGACATGGGGTCATATGGGCGCTGGACGGCGACCAATTGTATCAGCAATCGCGAAGCAAGAACGCAACGATGGAACTGATTGATTTCGAAGTGAGCGTCGACGTGAACTGGATTGGCGGAGAGACGCTAACGTTGAGGGACATTGTCCGATTCGACAGTGTGACGAAGACCTACGAGCTTGTGCTAGAGCCGATTGTGACTGCGGGCTACGAGCGTGTGTGCCGAAATTCAATCACTCCAATGGCGTTTCATTCGAATGCGAGTTACAAATTCGTGTTCTTGAGCGATTTCTGCGCTGCTTGTGTTTCACGATGATATCTTTAGCTTTACAATTCAGAAACTTTTCTATCAAGTATGATGGTCTTATTCAGGAAGCTTAAATTCACTGATCACTAGTTCTGATCTTTTTACGGCGTGTGATTTTATGACAGCTCGTTTGCGAACAAACTTTGGTTTTGCACTGTGGTATCTATTGATTTATTCATTTATGTTCTTTCGCGAAACACAGAAAACTACAGTCAAACTTTAAATTATAGGGAATCAGCTGATAAAGACAACCCATAAAGAACTAACTCGCTCGGACGCCAGTGCACAGCACAGTGTTTGTGTACAACAGCGTATCTCCTGTCTTTCAAGCCACTCGCCACACATTTCACCCCAACCAAACCAACCGATCGGCTGCTTAAACATGCCCCCGACCTAAAAATCAACCAAGTTGTAGGATGTTCCTCTGTATTTCGGCCTCGGCAATTGGGACGGATCCAGCAAAAACTGGTGAATGCACGCTAGGGTCTCGCTCGGCTGTTCCAGCCGGACCCGGCAAATCCGGCGGAATCCGGACCGGATCCGGATCCAATTTTAGGCGCCGGAAACCGGACCGGATCCGGCTCCATCCCTACTCGGCAACACCAAAACCAACAACAACACCGACCGTCGCCATTCGCATGGTTGCGTTCTCGAACGGCCGGCTCGCGAGCAACGTCGGCGGGAGGCCGGCCTGCGCGCCGATCTGCGCGTGACACGACGACGAGCGAGCGTCGTGCAGGAAGTTGTAGAGCGAATGGACGTCGCGGCCGCGTACGAGCACCGCGTCCAGCTCTGCACTGGCGCTGGTGGCTTTGTTAGTGGCGGTGATGCCACCCGACTGGCTGCTGCCGCCCGCTGCTGCGCCGGAGCAACGCCGCTCGCAGTAGGAGGAGCTGAAATTGCTAGGGCGCTGTTTTGTGATCATGGCGAGGTTTTTTTTGGAGTCTTCTTGCGAATTGAGAGTTTTGGAGTTTAGCAACTAGGTGAGACTCGATGTTCTCCACCGATTGATGCGTTCCAGTTTTCGTATAATCGTATTACGAATTGGGGCTCGCAGAAACCGGTTTTTCTGCGGAAAAAACTGGGTTTAGAAAAACCGGGTTTCTTCCCGTTGCCAGCCCGATTGTGAATCAACTTTGTGAGCTAGAAAAAGCCCAAGTTAGAACGTACGCTACAATACCAAAATCAGCAAACCAATCCGCATCAAAGGTCCAAATTCAAGTAGTACCAATCCAATAAATCAGCGATATATTTTGCAAGACAGGATCTCGAGCCAATAATCCCATTCCAAAAAAACAGCTCCGCCCACGTACACTCTGCGCAAGTTCGCCGTCACTGATGGCGACACGCCGATGTCATTCAGCCAGCTCTCGTGGTCGTCCGAGTCCGCCGAAACGTTCGCTTGATCGTCGTTTTCTTCACCGCCGTCTTCCCCAACTTCGTCGCTTTTGTTGCCCGTCTCTTCACTAGCGCTGTTTTCGGTGCTCTTGTTGTTGCTAAAACTTTGAGCAAAATTAATTTTTTTTGAAACAGGATTTCAAGACTGTAAATTGACTTGCAAACAAACTTGCAATTGCAATTTGCAAAACATATTCGAGAACTGATCAGCCTGCCAATACTAATGTACGGTATACCACACAGGCTCATCAATATCAGTTACCGGTACATGGTACAAAAAATTGCAAATGATTTTTGAATTTTATTTAAAAAAATTAATTTTGAAAAACAACCGGAACCGGTTTTATTTTTGCGGTACCGTTTGAAACGACATATATGATACCTGTTGGTTTGCAAAAATCCCACCGAAGAAGAGACAGAAAAAACAACTGTCTTTAGTTTTGTGGGGCATGTGGCGCGCATGAGTCCGAGCCGCATTCCCGCGCGGGCGATCATGGCGTGCGCGGAGCGTGACTGGCGGCGGGCACGAGGGCGACCGAAGGTGACGTGGCGAGAGATCACAAAAACTGAGACAAAACCGCTCTACACCAACGCGAGAGGGCGCATTCTGTTTCCGCGCTCGGAGACGGCTGAGAAGCGAGGCGACTACAGCAGTTGGTACCGCACTATTCAGGCGAGCGCGAATGACAGGCAGCGATGGTCGGCAAACATCGAGGCGATCACGTACAAAACCGGAACGGTGGTGAACGGCGTCGAGGCCCGAACAACGGGAGCCGCGCTACGCGGAGCGACGAACTAAGTCAAGTCTTTAGCTTTGTTATTTACCGTCCGTGTTTTGCTCACATTATCAAATAATAAATGGAATGTTTTTTTATTTGAATTACATATCCCAAAAATACCCCCTTCTCCCAACCCCAACTTCTCTTGATGCTGATGTTGTTTGCCCTCAAATAAAAACGGTAAAAACCATGCAATACAGTTACAGCACACGCACATATTGTTTTGGTAATCAAATCAAAAACATTTTTATTTTTTGAAAATCAAAACTAACGCTCGACTGCCTTGCTGAGCCTTCAGTTGCACCATGTACAACCAGGCAGAAAAACACGTTATTTTAATGATTTGTTATTGTTTCTTTGCATAATCAAATAAAAATCCAAAAACAGTGTTCCATTTGAAATTACAAAACACAGTCACCCCTCATGAAAAAAATCGTTGTAAAGTTGTTAAACATCAACCCATACATGTACTTTTGACATGCGACCAGCGAGACACGAATGTGAAAATGCGGCTCATTATTACACACTAGCAGTGGACCCGTGCCTACGGCCCGGGTAAGAAATGTTTGCGATTTTGTCAAGAGCAAGGTGCAGCCGCGGAAATTTTTTTTGCGGGCTACGCACATTGGTACCCCACGCCACGCTATGCTCATGAGAATAAAACCGTTGTAAAGTTGTTGTCAACGCATACATGTACATACACATACACGCGTGACAAAAACGGGTCATTATTACACATATTACATGTATAATTGACACCATCTAAAGTTGTAACACCATCTAAAGCCATCTAGGTGCCAAGTAAGTTATTTTTCTTTTTTCGAACATTAATGTTCATTCCTTTGTTGTTGTTGTTTGTTGCCGTGCTGCCGCTGGCCAGCGTTCCATCGGTAGACGCAGGGTCTTCGCGACCTGGGCTTTGACACGTCAAGTTAGTTAGTTTGCTTTTTTTCCAACATTAATGCTCATTCCTTTACCTTGTTGCAGCAGCAGTTTGATACCTGGCTTGGCGGAGGAAGTTGGGCGAGCGCAGTTTTATGAGCAATTGTTCCTGCACATTTCGGGACCCGCCGAAAAAAAGATGGAGGTTGCTTTTGGGTCTGGCTGACCCATACGTGATATGTAGTAGGAACTACGTAATATTAGCGCAGCTTCATAAGCTGCTGCGCTAATATTATTTGATGTATTTAAATATTAAATTTTCTTTTTTTCATTAAAAAATAGAAAAAAAGTTTGTTGTTTTTGCTCGAGTATTGTTTTTCGGTGTTCTTTATATTTTGTTTTGTGGGTTTAATAAAATGTATGTATTGGTAATGTTCACGATAACGTGTTACCTAAAAACACGCTCACACGTTACATTACAGAGCAAAACAAGCATAATACAAGCACCGTTGCCAGGTAATTGAAACCATTCAAACATGTAATTACAAGGGCAAATAACAACAAGAGACGCTCTGTTGGGGGAAGGGGGTACTTTTGGGATTTGTAATTCAAAATAAAAACAATCCATTTATTATTTGATAATGTGAGCGAAACACGGACGGTAAATAACAAAACTAAAGACTGTATAAATTTTCTGTCTATCTGCGTGTGCCCTCTTTGGTTTGATTTTTGCAAACCAACAGGGAAATGGGAAACAACAACAATGTCGCTTTAAACGGTATCACAAAATAAAGCGGTTCATGTTGCTTTTCAAAACAATTTTTTTTAAATAAAATTCAAAAATCATTTATGATTATTTACCGGTAGGTAACTGACATTGATGAGCCAGTGTGGTATATCGTACATTACTACTCTGCACACATTCAAAAAAACGCCAATCAGCACGTCACCCACAATTACACAAACGACCGACCCACTACAACGCTCAACTCCACACCCACCGATCATCCAGTCTCCCCGTTGTCGTCGCCGTCGCCGCCGTGAACGTCAATCCGTCAATGCCGGATGCACTTTCCACTCCGTCCGAGTAAACACGCAGCCACGTAGGCGGCAGCGAATTCGAGCCAACCTGAAAAAAAATCAAACAAAACAAAAAATTTTTTCTGATCAAGTTACTTTTTCAAAAAAAACCCTCAAAACCCTTGCGCGGCCTTCGTGCAGCAGCATTTTTGGCCGCTGTGTTCACTAGCTGTGCGGTCACGAAATACTGCTTCATGAATGCTCCCTGAAACCGACCATTGAAAGCGCATCAGACGAGTTTGATTGTTCGCCGTTGATCAGCGATCCAAGAGCGAGATCCGAAGTGGAACTGGTCGAGCAGAGTGAGTTTTGCGACGACGTCGACTGAACGCCCGAACGACGACGGTACGGCATCTCGAATGTGATGCCTGGCGAAATCGGGCACATCGTTGCAATGAAAATTGTGGCAATGAAAACTGTTGCAAACGGCCGTGGTTGATTAGCGTTCATTCAACACGCACTCTGCTGGCAACTGTAGTCAACTATAAACAATGCCACTTCCGAAAACCAACCAAACCAACACAAATGTTATTCATCACGCTTCAAACAAATCATCCCACCGACCCGACGCATCCATTCTCCATCCACATTTCGGTGGCCCGAATTGAGGCAATAATAAGGCTAACTAATCATCCCTTGAAGAATTGTATAAACCAACACCACCGAGACGAGTTCAAAACCGATCGTTCGAATACCAAAACTGCACAATAGACTCGACAGAAAGATACCAAGATCTATAAATTTGTGATTTTTTCACAGAATAGAAAAACGCAAAATCGAACCTTCATCCTTGAGCGCCTTCCTGAGACCGGGTGTGGTTGGTGTGACAAGCGCGCTCAGTGCGTCTCTGGATGGTTTGCCTGAAGCGTGAAAACCGGCGAAAAAACAATCGATCAAGCAAACGGCAAACAGGGATTCATGGTGTCCGCCTCCGTGGCCCCGGTGCAAAATACACACGTGGAGCTCGCCCCAATATACAATATAACCAGCTGTTAGCGTTGGCAATGGTAAAAAACCGTCTTTACGGTCGATTTACGCCGTTTGCGCTCAACGCGGGACCTGTCGCCGACCCGCATGTCGTTCCACGATAGAGGTGGATTAGTGCCTTCAAATCAAACAACACCAAGAACAAACCAAAAAAAAAACAAATTAACCACCATGATCATTCCTGCCACAATTCCAAGTAACAACTAATTAAACAAAAAACCATCAGAACAAAACTCCTACTTCCTACTCACCAGTCCAATTCGTGAACGCGCACGTGAACGTCGGACAGCAAACGTAGAACACGCCGATTCGGCCGTGTTTCAGCGAGTAGTAGAGGTTTTCGAACGCAGCGCTCCTGTGACAAAAAAAACAAAAAAATTGACAAAGAAGCCACAAAACAGTAAATTAGGTTCATGAAACCATTGCCAACACATTTTTTGGTGAGTGCCTTACTGTGTGGGGGGTGGGGGCTGGAAAACTGGTGTTCCATGTGGGTAAAACGTTTCTAGCAAAAAACACCGTTTATTTCATTGTTTTGGGATAATTTCCCGGGTAGCGTTCTGGCCTTCTTAGTATGAAAAACGGTTTACACACGGTTTGTAAAAAACCAAACGCAAATTCAATGAAGCCGAACCATTGCGCCAACAACGCCTGTTTCACGTGCTCGCCCATGTTCGCAATGCTCGGGTATTCCTTGTCCTTGTTTTGGTGCTGCTGTGACGCGAGGCGAAACGCGGCCACACCCTGCACCACCAGAAACGCAATCACTTGGAATTGTGTTGATTTCCAAAAATGCAACTGATTTCCTGTGCCAGACTAGACTGGCTGACTGCAAAGCAAATGCAGTCACTCTTAATTAATCTAATAAGCAAATGAGAAGTAGAAAGAATGAATTTGATGTTCAGTGCAGCACACTGAACACCATTACAAAAAATGAAAAGCTGCATTCATGAAGCAGCATTCGGTCAAGCAAGCCTAGCTGACCACCACTCTAAACATGCGTTCATAATACGAAAAAAATTAGCGCTAGCTAGCGACAGTGATGAATAGCTGTGCTATGGCAAAGCAAGTGATTGATTCTGCGTCTTCACAAATTTCAGCACCAGCTATACAGGGCTGTGCTACCAATTCATGAATGCACTTGATGACCAAGCGTGCCGCATTCACCAGCAACCAATCATCGGTACTGACTACGACGCAGCTCCTACAGAGCGTCCGCACCCGACCGAGCCCGCTCGATCGGCCAAATTGCGTCACTGCCTTTCCCAACTGTTGGGCGATGAACAACAACAACGAATCACCGGTTCTGCATGCAAAACTACTGCACCTGCGGTCTATTTTCCACCCGTGGAAACGTGCACATCCACGCAATCGCGGGACATTCGTAGCAGACGGTTGCCGCCTGAAGACGCGCCATCAATTGGTCCGTCTCATTCATGAAACACCCGTAGGACGAGGAGAACTGAAGAAAAAAACTCAAATGAACGCAGTAATATTTCAGATGTTCCTAAATGTGTCGTCCCATTTGCAATCAGCGCGCAGGACGAGTGCTCCACACCCTAAATGAACAGTACCACAAACCCATGAAATGTGATCAGCTAATCAGTGAGCAAACCAGTGTTCACGATCACGAACAATTTTCAAAATCAAAAATCACAGACACAAACCAATCCAACCCGCTCACCGTGTGTCCAAGCCAGTTTTCCAATCCAAATTCTAAAACCAACCGAAACAACAACGCAAGACCACCAGAAACAAAAGCACGAACGCTCATCTGCGAGCAGTCGGCATCCGTGGTCGTCGTCGTCGTCGTGTCCACCGCCGAATTCCCAATCCCGATCCCAATCAATCCGTTCGTCAACGACTGCGACGTTCGCAACATTGAACTCTCGCGGTCGTTTGCTGAAGAGCAGCTGGACGAATTGGACGACGTCGCGATCGAGCTGGCCGTGGCGCGCGTGATAGGGCGAGCTTTCAGGGCACCTGTGAAAAAATGTTAAAAAAACAGTGGAAGTTTCATTCAATTCACTGATTGCTGATTGGCGATTAGATGGGTTTTTTTAATCAGCCTACACTTTTGAATGATACAGCTGGATGAGATAGAAAACATTTTTCACAACCATCCGGGTGTGGGTCTGCGCCCTGCGGTGCCTTGAGTGTGCCTGTCCATTTCAGTGTTCCGTTTTCTTTCACTGTCACAAGAAGACACAAGCTAAAACGATGCAATAAGGATGGGTGTCAATGATCAATTTTTTGAAGCCCTCATGACATAAATTTGTGTGCTCGTTTTCGTTTCGCCAGCGCACGTATTTCGTGACCCAATCAGCAGTAAGATGCTTTTCAATGGAGCAAACAAACAAGCAGCAGCCAAATTTGCACGCAACCACCAATCGCAAACACAAACCAGTGTTTCTGTTCTCCAACACCGAAGCGGGCAGCAAGCAGACGGTGCTTGTCAGCCGCATTTTCGTCGACGGTCGCAAATCGATTGGCGGTAGATTTGAGCTGTTTTCAAAGTCAGAGATCGCTTTTGAGGTTGAGTCACTTTTGCTATCGACAGTCGATTGTTCAGATTGTTTCCGTTGACTTCGCATTGTTGTCTGGACGAATGGCTGCAGGGTTTGTGCTGAAATTGCATTACTAAATGCTTTAATTCAGTTGATAACTGCTCAAAACGAAAGAGAAAGAGAGTCCAAAACGAACCACGGGCCACTTTGTTCGCCGACGGTGCCGTTGTACCGGAAATTTCGCTTTCGGTTCCATCAATCAGACAACGGAAATCGATCGGCATGTCTGAAAAAAAACAAAACAATGCGTTGGTTGGTGGTAATTTATTTTTTGGAAAAAAGAGCAGACGAGTCAGATGTTCCGTTGCCCACTGACGCAGCCAATCAGCATGCCAGATGCCAGAATGCTCAAATTGCATGTGTTTCAGCTTCACAGTGCGACTGTGTACGCAGTCGTTTACGCACACCAGTGCGACACAACAAACTGAACTGCTCTGAGTGTCGGACTACAAATTTTGCAGCAACAACAAGCCAATAATTCCATTCCATATGCCAACATTGGCATCGTTTCAATTTTTTGCCAAAATTCAGGGGCTCAACGGCACTTCCCTTATACCGACCGGATCTTGGCAACGATGGTTTGTTCGTTGCGCGGACGATTCCATCGTCATCTTCATTTTGGTCGTCGCCCAAATGAAACGCGCTCAACTGGCGCAATGCGGCGCTGCTACTGTCGTCGCTTTTCTGACCCAGCGCTGCTGCATTCTCGTTTTCATGGTCTGAAACCTTTGACGCTTCACCAGAGAATGGTGGTGCGTTTTGTTTTGCACACGCGAAACGAAAGAAAACTGTCAGGAACATTTTGGTCAGACCCAGTCGTCAAGTTCAAACAAAACTGGCGCCAGTGTTAGTCAAACAAAACAGAAAGCCAATGACAATACAAACAAAACCTCCTCATCCTCAGTCATAGATTTCAATCAAATTCATTTTTTAACAACGCTGGAGAGAGAATTGATCTGACAATGACTTTCACGAAAAGAGAAAGAAGTAGAAGAGAACAAAAATAGTCTTTCCGCGCATAAAATTTGCAACGATTGATAAAAAAATGCAAAAATTTGAGCAAACAACACAAAAAAATAGCTCACGAACCGCCACTACGGGGTGCCGGCGCGTTATTCCGCTGTATAAACGACTTTTTTCGCGGCGAACATCCAAATGGGTTGCCCCGTTTTCTCGAACCAACGACTTTTGACGGCGACGTTGAGCTTTTTGACGACGACGCCCGACTTGGACACAGTATATTGCTGTTTTGCGGGTTGTGTTGCGTTGTTCCACCACGTCTTCTCGGAATGCGCAGCAACTTCTGCTGGTGCTTTTTCATGATTTCCGCTGGATTCGTCCAATCGCCGCCGCCGTCGGTCGACATTTTTGCGTTCTTTTGTTTGTTTTGTTTCAAACTAAACATTGTTGTTTTCTAATTTAGTTTTTTTGTTATTAACAAAATTTTGGTTTTTGTTCAACAACCCCATCAGTGTGTCTTTTTTATGTTGGTTTTTTTTTAATTTGCCGCACTTGTACCCTTATGCAAGAATTTAGGGCACTGGCATCGTGTAAACGTGTGTGTCGGGCTTG
>JASANC010004493.1:0-29794 GCA_030248135.1 Theristus sp. LFF4_11
ATATTCAACCACTAACAGGGTTGTCTGATTGCAGCCAAATGCGATGCATTCATTCTTCTCAATTGTAATTCAAAGTTCGTTTCAATCACTGCAAGATTCAAAGTTTTGCATGCTCTGCATTCTGCGAAATTGGTGACAGGTTTAAAGGGACACACTTTTCAAATGGGTTATGATTTATCCATAATTTATGCACGTTTAAACCATGATTGTGATCGTGTGTTGGTGATATCGTTCTTTGTAATTTTCGTTTTTGCCACCCATTGGAAGAGAAAACTTATATACTCCACAAAAAAGAGTCAACATATTTGTTGTTGACAACAACAACTCGACGGTCAAAACAATTTTGTCATATCGACAGTTTTGTTGATGTGAGTTATAAAATTGCGGAGTTTTTAATTTGCTTTTTGACGAGTTGACATCACTACGCTCGCTGATCAGCAAGAAACTGGTTGAACATTTTCATGGGCAAACGACGCGCTTTGCTGTTTTAAGCCTACATCATCTCATCAGTCCAAAAATGAGTTTTTATGCTTATCATCGGTTTTTATAAGTGCATATACATTGTATCCACATAGCAGTCTTGTTGATCCATAAAAACGCTAAAAGCTAACAAACAGCAGGTGCTTTTCGACGGAAAAAGCTTGACTTTTAATAAATGCGCATCGGGATTTATTACAGCAATCCTGCGCATATTTATTGTCCCACTAGTAGACATCGCGGTGTTAACATGTATATCAACTCAGGTAACATAATCCAATTAGTGCACAGTCGATAACATCGCTAATCAAAAAGCGCAGTGGTTTCTCGTGGTTTCATACCCTGTCGTCAGTTGTGCCAACCTTGCACGTCAAAAGAGACACGCTGAAAATGTACCTTTTTTTGTTGGCAGTGCATAACAAAGCGACCACCGTTGCGTTTTCGTGTTCTTCCTATGTGTAGGTTCCATAGTTGATGCGTACACAGAACAACACGCAACTGCTAATAATAATTTTAATAATTCACATGTCACCAACTTGTCTGCCTCGTAAAAACCAATCATTTGCAGCTGTATTTTTCCGCGATAATAACCAAATCGCTGATTGTTATCATTGCAAAGAGAGAACAGCGTGCCCACTGTGGCCGTCTCGCTTTTTTGTTGGAACTTTTTAGAGTGCACCAGACACGCACATGCGCGCTGCATTGTCCTAATAGGTAAGCTAAATTCTGGATTTAAAAAATACTGTTGCAAAAATCCGTTTTATGCAAAATTCTCATACAATGTTTCAGTCATATTGCACACTAGCAGTTTGCCAGCACATTCTCTGGAGTGACAATTCCGTGACCTATTTTGTATTATACTTTTTTCGCTCACGTATCCTGAATCAAATCTCCGAGTTTTACCCCCGCGCAAACATCACTATTAGCTGCCAATCATAAATTACTGGGCTGACGCCACTGTACCTGGCGTTTTTTTTGTCCCCGCATGGTGTAATCCGATTTTTTGGTTGTCATATTATTTGTGCTTCATTGTTTTCAAAGCTAGGGAGACAAAACGACATGACGACAACTATGTACATTTTCATATGCCCAAAGTGGAATATATGCATTTTTATTCCTGCTGACATCCGAAAACACACAGCTAACATCTGACAATAAAAAAAGTCCCCGAGAGAGGCGACACTTTGCTGCTTATGCGGTTGCCTCACTCGGCGGCAAACAAAACAAAATCTGCGAACCAGACTAATGGCCACATAACGTTGGCGACAATTAGCAGAGGATAAAGAGAGAGAGAGAGAGACGAAAAACCCCGAAATGGGCACGGGTAATTTCCGTTTTTGAAGCCAGACAGTAACGCAGAGCGTTCAATGTTATACGTAAAATCTGAATTGCACTGTACGGTATTTATTCACGGTGACTTTTTCGTGGCATGCTCAAAATATGGTGTCAAAATGTTATCGTTGATTTGTTTGAACCTATCAAAGAACCAATCTTCTCATAGTCTCGGCACAGGCGCCATGTTGACTTTTGATCGTGTCGAGACCAAGCTAAAAATACCGTAGTTCGTGAACCAAAGCGATATGGAACCGCCTTATTAGCCACACAAGCGCTGTGTAATCCGAAAAAAAACTGTGACTGACCGGCTAATTCACAAGCATATTTTACTCATGATGAGAAATGTGGAGAACCAGAACTAGTTCTCAAGCACTCGGATTAGCTGACACATGGAAAATGTGCCGTGTTTATTTTCTGTCCGCCCACTACACATCGTTTGAAAGTCAGACTAGGCCACATTGGCTGATCTATTCCTAGTGACAGTTCACTGTTTTTTCACAACACACTAATGTTGCACAGCCACAAACTCGACGGCGTTCTGTACGCTTTTATAAGTTAGCACCGTGGTGAAAAGCATCGCCTATAAAATCACCGCTCGTTCGTTCGTACAAACTGACACACACGCTGCAGCAACATATTGCATATGGGTGCCTGTGTGTTTGTGAGCGTTGTCGTGCGGCATAGCATATTGCTGTGTTCTAAACAGAGCACACCGCCTTGATTCAGACGAAAACTTTACCTTTGAATTTAGCATTCTGGTTCTGTACCTCACAAATGCGTAAAAGCAAGCGAAAAAGAGTTGTCATTTCTTGTGATTTGTACACGTTCCACACAGTCTTGCAAAGAAACCATTTATTTCCAGATTTTCCTATCGTGCTGCTTTTGTCAAAATACAAAATGCTGAGAGATTTCAAATTCCACGCCCGCAAGACACCGCACGGTTTCCACTACAACGGTACTTCTATTGTGTTTCGGGTTCCTTTAATCGGCCTCTTTTACCAGAAATGGGCGAGAAATACTGGGCTAAGCTGCCGAGCAGAATGTGTATATTTGTGCTTATTCAGAGGTTCCAATGCCTCAAATGTTACATAATGCTTCTTGCATGTCTTTCTGCACACTTGAGTGCCACTGAATAAGCCGTGAATTTCGCACGTCTTTATGATGTCTTTTTAGGTGTCGCAGTTCGTTTCGTTGTGTGTGTTCGTTATAAAATGTCACCACGTGTGTGTCTTGGTACCGCCATTATCAATAGTGTTCATGCAATTGCTGATTATAACCTGAGTGGTGTGCTGCTGAAGCCTCTATTCAAATGATCCGTTGAAATAAACGTTGTTTACCAACTTGACCATGACCGCATGCATATAGCTGCGTATTTCATGCAGTGTGTGCTTCTTCATTCATGCGAACATACTACGTTAAAACATAGCTATGCGTCACAAAATAATGCTTCATAAATTCCGCTTAAAAATGTTGGTTACCATCATTTTAAATGGGTGGATTAGCTCGATCGGAGTATTGCTCCTTTTTGCCCATTTCATTGTATTTGCGTTTTTTCAGCTTGTGTAATGCATACTTGATCATCAGATGTTATGGTACCTTCGTGAATGCACAAGCAGCTTTAGTCCGGGTCTGAAGCGGAAGTCTGTGCACTGTTGTTTCACTAGTGCTTTCATTCTAGCGTTGCACGTCATGATGAACACAAACACACAGGCACGGGCACATCACGTGTCTGACAGCGCTCGTTTGCCGGTGTGTTTGTGATTGTGACTGTGCAGCATTACACTGAATGTGAAAGCGAAATGAACAGTTGACACGAGTTTTGGACAAAGACTTCAGTAAAAGTTTAGGCGACTAGCTGGGTGTTGGGGGTGTGAATTCGAAGCCCGCATTAGGAACAAGAACCCCGAAAGCCTTGAATCTTTTTGCAGAACTACTCTTCAAAAATCCACCCATGCATTCCAATTCTCTTCAACGAAAACAAACTTCAAATATCAGAAATTACAGAGGATCACAATTTGAGAAGACACATTACCGATGGAGAAAGATGGTTTTTTTACCGGAGCGCCCGCGAGCAAAAACAGCGAAACCAAGCTGTATACAGATAATTCAAATCCACATCATCTGACTGTCTCTAATAACATGGTGTATGATGTAGCTGCTTATTGCACTCCATACCGGGGTTTCACGAAATACGGTAGCAACCGTATTCGGTCTTGACCTAATCTTTCGGTAGATGTCATCTTTGATTGTCAAGAAAGATTGTGTAGCAACAAACTTCGATACGATTTTCATGCATCTTCCATCGCTTTCCAACACTTTAATGGTCAACCGAGTAACGATTGCAGCAAGATCGTGTCGAGACCGAATATATTCTGAATACTGTACTCCGTGGGCTCTTAGTTTTTTTTGCAAAAAGCAAACTCAACAAAGCATGAAATATTGGCTGATAGATCACTCTCAGAATCTCTCTTTACTCTTCGGTTTGTTTGGTTTATTTCAAAAGCTGAGTATAAATTTTGCTCTGTCATCCGACGCGACCTGGGCCCGTGCATCCGGTTTGTCTTGTACCGCAGGTGACACACGATATACATACATACGATTAGACTTCATATACCTACATTTGTTTGCATGACCAAGAGACATCATATTGTCGGCGAAAATATATAAATAAAGTCGCTAAATTCCATTTCGAACTCATCATTCGAAGCGACTGATGTTTGTGAGCAGCGTCATACGGTTAAATGGAGTTCAATATAAACCAAAAAGTACGCCCATGGTGTGTTCAGAGTGTCACTGCATCCATACATTGTGCAGGACTGATCCATGTCATTACGAATGAGAGAGCGATCCTTAAAACCATTTGACACGGTCAATTTAGCACGACAGCCAAGAAGATACGAGCTTCATGCGGTTATTTTTGTTTTGCAGAATTCCAGTAGCCGCTGCTTGGAAAGCTGACTGCTTTTTTGGCCAGTTGGAGAAAATAAGAACAATTTGAAGAAATGATTTTATATTAGTTTTGAGCCACGATCTGCTGATGAAAACTCCTCCAATGTCGTGGGTACATTGTTTACCTCAGTGATAAAAGGCCAGCTGATTGACTCCAACTGAATCTTAACGAAAGATCAACTGTCTCAGTGCGAGTAAACCGTGAGTTTATTACAATGTTCTCTTCTCTTCGTGCTTGCTTGCGTAAAAAGTGTTTTTTGTTGCGTAATTTTCAACCTACACGTTTCCCAAAGTAGCCCGCCCCCACCGACAGTTTGCTATGAATTAATAATCACGCACGTGTTTCCATGTTTCAGCACAAACTTCTACTGGATTATAATTTCTGTAAATTTCGAAATAAATCATCAGCCCGTGCCATGACAAATTAGGTGGTGGGAGAGAGAGACAGAGGGCATAATACAAATGCTGTAAATGCCGCACATAAATAAAGTGCCACATGTTTGTGTATCCGGAAGTATAAAAACCGCCATACAATGTAAGTGTATGTATGTGACTCGAAAAATCGCGAATCCATAAATTGAACAGCAGACCCTGAGAGCAGGTTCGCCGGCAAGACGGAAGAGAGAGAGAAAGAGGTGTTGCTGGCCAAACAAGTTGCTTGTCAGAAGTCTCTTGCTCCGATTCAAAGTGAAGTAGTCACATAGACAGACGAGGCACAGGCGCACAAGTGAAATTATCAAACATTCATGAGATGCCCGCGCATTCACACGTGCGTGCGTCGCTTGCATGCACGCACACGGTGCTCGTCGTAGCTGCGGTGTGTCCTTGATTTATTGTGACAACCTACAGTCGGCTTATATGCGTGCCAGATGCAGCCGCATGCAGAACACACATACCACGTGCCATGTGTATATTATCCGTAATACATGGTGTCTCTCGCTTGTAGGTCTTTCGGAGATCGTAGTTCTCTATATAATCTGTTGTGTACTCTACAGATGTAAGCTGCCTGTTTTACTTTCATAATCAAACTCCATGGTGGCGGACTGTAAAATCGCGATTTATAAAAGTCAAAACTTTTCAACAAAAAAACTAATTTTTGGTAAAATCTTATACATGGATACACGACTTGTGAACCTGGGACTTATACGGGGCGAAAAAGTTCATTTTATTCAAGCGGAGCGAAAATTATCATTTTTTTTCGGATTTCGCCACTTGAAAGCTCTCACACACGGACCTGGTGGCTTTTAAATGCGAGCTTTACGGTATAAGCACACGTGCGTGCAATAAGCTGAAGGTGAATTAGGCAAACTCTCTCTTTTGCCAGGGAATATTTGTGTTTAGGACGCCGCATACGCATGTAATACATGAATGGCTATATGCGGATGAATTGCGGTGGCTGTCAGTTCGGTGACATGCTGTTTTGTCAGTGGCAGACGTTGACGCGTCATTTTCATACATGATCATTTGAATGTTCAGTATGGCGCTGCATAAATGTAATATGCACGGTATATAGCGGGTACGGTCGGTATACCCGCTATGCGTCATAATCACCACGTCCGTTATATTGGCTTTGACATTCGCCGAACTGTTTTCTTGCCATTGTTCCATGAAATCACGAAACTATACACAGAAAGGTGTCGAGACCAAAGGCACTTTACTGCATAAGCGCAGATTATAGCTTTCGACTGCAAAGCAACAATGCCAAACCGGTCTCGACACGATCAGATTCAACATAACATAAATTAGTTTCGATGTTCCATCAATTTTTGGTTTTCAATAATCAATCAACCAATCATTGTTTCAATGAGATCCCCACCCCAATTGATGATCATCACAAACAAAAAAATGTTCAATAATCGTCAAGATCGTGTCGAGACCAAAGTTCCGGGCGACATACTACCGTATACTCGATGAGCGCAGAGAAACATTAGATAGCGCGCCTGTCAAGTGCCATAAAGTGTGCGATCGTGTGAGTGAGTGAGCGATGCAACCGCGGTCATGCCTGAACAGGCCGGCCCATTCGGTCGCAATATCGGAGGCCGGAGCCGATTATTAGGTTAATTTGCGTTTGTATGCGTGCGTATCGTGGCTGACGTTGTTATTATACGCACATACGTTTTTGTATATTTGTCGTCGTCTCTATGTACCTTGTGTTATTGTCGATCGCAAAGAAGACACCTCTCCACACGCGTTTATCCTGTTTTGCATTGTCCGCACAACGACATATTGAGCCGTTCTTCTGGGAACGATCGCTGTATCGTATATCGAACTTGTTGAAATACGCAACGCGTGGTGTTTTTTCTTTGGTCGACCTTCACTTGTCGGGTGTCGCTTTGGAAGAATTGGACAGGCCACAGTTGTAGCTGATTCAATATGACTGTCACTTGACCGGACGGACAGTTTGAAATAATACAGCTGAATGAAGCTCTTAACGCGAGGGCTGAACACAAGCGGACCGATGGAAGTGAGCGCTCCTGGCGCTCCGTGAAGTGTCACGCTACACTCATAATCCTACGAAAGTGAGGCGTCGTATATGCCGTAAAGTCTTGCATATAAGGTCTCCTTATATATAAATTTGAAAATCAAAAGTTTCTGAAAAAAGTGGAATTTTGTGTGACAACCTTACAAGTGGTAGGAGGTCTTATAAAGCGACGATTAGGAAGTCCGGGCCCTATAAACGGGGTCGGATTTAGACCAAGTCAAAACTTTTGGGTGGGGGTCTTATAAGTGGGAGGAACGTTATATGCAAGACTTTACGGTCTTTCTTCAACATTCATCTTTATTGCGGGTCAAACATGCCGGAGCTTTTTCCTCGATGAACTTTTGGACATTTCGCACACAACGACTTTCCAATTGAAACTTGGATTTTTTCTCAAAATTTTTATTTGCGAAATTTCAGATCTGTGAATTAATTCGATCCCACCCGAGTTCCGAATAACAAACCAAACGTTAGACGATTGTGCATTTCCAGTTCCACCGCGGTTGGCCGATGTTGCACTCATTCGAATGTGAACGGCCCGGCGCTCTGCTCGCGATTGGCGTCGTCGTCGCGTTTCTTCCATTGGCCAACGGCGAATACGAATGGACGTTTGAGACGAGCTTTGGCGGTGAGTGAAACCGATTTTTGTTCTTCGCTTTTTCTTCATTGAAAATTATCAAACTATCAACATTTGACATCCACCCAGCCGATATTCTCTTCGCTTCCGTATGTCGACGATTTTCCTTCTCCATTACTTGCTCCATTTCCTATTGCATTGTAAGGAATAAGCAATGGAAAAAATCTCGATATATAGCGTGTTTTCGCACATTTGAAATGGTATCTTCCAAAAAAACCCACATACGCATAATTTACACACCATTTTGAAAATCGGGATCCAACCGCCGGAATGTCGAATTGCAAACTCACCCACACACGCGCATCCGAAATTGAAGCGCATAAACGGTGCTCCCTTGAGGCTTTTAACGAATCAAAGCACGCAGGCGTAAAATTTGTGTGCATAACAACAGCAAAACAACAACAAATACACGCTTGTTGACTTCCAACAAACCTTCCATGTACAACCATTGAGGTTCCCATGCCACCACCACCGCGCTTACACAAGCGCCATGGATCATATGATGACATCATGTCCAGCGCTCCAGTGGAGAGCGAGATATGAGAAACAAAATCACAACTCATCCGTCTATTCATAAACACCATGCTTGAAGCGGCTTACACATACACACAGAGCAATATATTCAATTTACGCAGCCGCATGTCAGCCACACAGTGACATTGTTGCCGTTGTTGTCTGATCACTGGCATGTCATTGTGTCAGATTCCACTATTCACGGGCGCTTTTTCGCCATTTCCGTAATGCGCACAATTTCATGCCAGCTTCAAGAGTATGCTTCTTCAATGCTTCTTCGACATTCCCATGATTTCTCTTTACTCCGGCTGACCGAAATGCGAACACACGCAGATGCACTTCAGACTGCAGCCTGATGAGCCTTCCCTTCAGTCTCTTATTTTCTCCGTTTTGTGGTAAACAGCAAATCATTATAAACTGACAAATTTTTCGCTTCAAATGAGTTTACGGAGAATATTCAACGCGGAAAACTCGAATGTGGCATTGAAATTTAGCTGAATAACAGCTACCTTGATGTCAACTGGCTCAACATACACGGCCTGACAGCCAATTCACTTGGAAAATCACCCAGCTCGCGACATTGCGTTCATGCATGTTGACTTGGTTGTACAGCTGTCTCGGTCCGTGCGTCATCGGTAAAACTTGGGGCAATCAGTTTTCCACATTTTGAAAGGTTTCGCAAGCATTCGTTTCAAACGTGTGAGAAACGTGTCAAACGTTCAAACGTTTCAAACATTTCTTCAATAAAAAACAGCTCTCTTCTGTTGAACTGTGACCACAGGTCCCGTCTGGTGGGGTCTGATCAGCCCGAACGAGTGGGCGATGTGCCGCGATGGGCGGAGTCAGTCGCCGATCAATATCGACCCGGCCACGCTGCTGTATGACAAGAATCTGCGACCGTTGCACGTTGAACGCCAACAGGTGAAGTTGTATGATTCTTATATTGCGCATTGTGCACACTTTAAGGATCACAACTCAATTGTGTACTGTAGATTACAGTGTAGGTGATCAGTTTCGTGCGAGTCGCGGGAATTCCAAATTTGCAAACTGATCAGAGTACTTTTTAAATAGGGCTGAGTCACTTATGGTGCATTCATTAAGCAGTAATTACAGTGTTTCAACACAAGTACGCGTCACCAAATACTGCTTCATGAATGCGGCTTTAGACGACTTTGATCTATTGCCACACACACTTAGTTTCCTATTTTCGTTAAAATCTGTCCCATTTCTTGCAGAGTACAGAACGTGCATGCAACACATTGAATCATACAGTGGTGTACGAATGCATCGCGGTTTGGTTGAAATATGTACAACCTACAAAACCCCCCTTTGTCTGGCGAAACATATCTTCTTTCAATATCCGATCTCGTTCCTTTGTTTATCGCAAGCAGCCCTGAGCCCTGTCAACCCCATAACCAAGCTGACGAAAAAAAAACGCGAAACCAAAACAAAACGCCTCACACCGCATCAAAGCAACGTCTACTCATTAATATGACTTATTTTTTTAAACGTGTCCCACTGAAATGACGTCATGTGCCGCCAAACATGCGCTTTCCGTTCACAGCAAACCAGACTTTCTCTTTAGCCGATTTCTTCCCGGAAACAATTGGTGAATGTTTTCTAAAGCAAATGACGTCATTTTAGTCCGGACACGTTTGAATAAATCTACAATATTAGATGGCGTTTCACCGTTGTTGCTCAGGTGCCAGCTGAACTGGTCAACACCGGACAGCTGCCTGTTGCACGACTGACGACGCTGATCAAAAGTGACCGGCGCAAAGCGGCCGCAGACGCGCACGAAGACGCCCCGGCGAAGGACATCGCGCCGCGAGTCACCGGCGGCCCGCTCGGCGCCTACCAGTATCGCCTGTCCGAGATTGTGTTCCATTTCGGCAATCAGACGCATCGAATCGGCTCCGATCACACGGTCGACGGCGAGTCCTTTGCCGGAGAGGTCGGTGGATCGTCGGCGAACACTTTTTTTTCGCGCAAGACTGCAGGACGCATAATATACGCGAACGAAACTTTGATCTGTCATACGCCTGGTTGCACACACGCTTAAAAACTATAAAAAAATGACACTACCAGTACCGAATCTTGCACCAATTCCAATAGACGTGCGTGCCAAACCATGTGAAATTGTAACGCGATATAACAAAGTGTTGGTATTTTAGTATTGGTACACATGACATATGATGCATTTAGCTCATGTAATTTCTGACCATTTCTTTGGAATAACACCAAAAAAAGGAAATAAAACAAAAAAATTGAACAACTAGGAAACAATGTTTTCACATTGACTTTGAACGAACAAACCCAGAATCAAACGGTTCACTTTTCTTGCAGATGCATAAAAACCCACCGCAAGACAATACCGGATGACTGCAGTACAAAAAAACTGTTGAAGCGGCATTCATGAAGCAGTATTTAGCGACGCACAGCTATGTTTCATTGTTGCTATATATGCGTCACTAAATGCTGCTTCATGAATGCCCCTTGAAGCAGACACACACATCAACAGTAGAAGCAACGTTTCTTCGCTTGAATGCTTATCTTGAGTTACCTTTGTTCCTTTGTTTCAGGTGCAACTGATGGGCTACAACACGATCTACAAAAATTACACGGAAGCTTTGAAGCAGCCGCATGGAATTGTCGGCATAGCCGTTATGATTGAGGTGAGGCAATAAAAAACGCAAACAAAATCCACTGTAATTTTAAGTTTGTAAACTGTAAATTGCAATTTGTAATCTGTAACTGTAAATTTGTAAACTGTAATCCTGGTTTGTAAACCTTTAAACAACTTATTGTATACAAATGAGAAAAAAAAACAATTCCAGCTGAGCTCCGGCAGCAGCACGTCAGAGCTGAAGAAGATATCAGACTTGGTGCCAGAGATCAAATTTAAGGGTGAGCAAAAAAGTTGCAACAGAAATAATTTCAGAGAGAAATAGAAATGCAATGATACCGATCGGTTTTTATGATACTGTGGATTGAAAGCTGAGAGAAATGTGAAAAACAAAACAAATCAAGTTGCATGCTGCTATTGGGCCCCGTCATTGTGACGTATGCGATAAGGCAACGGCACGTCACGTCACATCACGTCAGGATTCACCGTGTTTTAGCATATCAGCTTTCATGCACACGTTCATGTGTATGTACAACATGGCACGACACGTCACCATCTGGAGTTATTGCATACTTACCTTATATTGCATTGCATACTGTACTTACCATTGCATATAACGTTACCATTGAGATGTGCCTTCGACATCCGCATATACGTCAGTATGAACAGGCCCTATGCCAATTTATCAACAGGTCAATCGAAAAGCCAAACAATAACAAGAAAGATACCGTAAAGTCTTGCATATAAGGTCTCCTTATATAAATTTGAAAACCAAAAATTTCTGAAAAATTTGGAATTGTGTGACGACCTTATAAGTGGGAGGAGGTCTTATAAAGCAAAGATTAGGAAGTACAGCCCTTATAAGCTGGTTGGAATTTCGACCAAGTCAAAATTTTGAATTTTTTGGTTTCCCGCCGTGTGACACTCCGCCCACTTTTGGGTGGGGGTCTTATAAGTGGGAAGAACCTTATATGCAAGAGGTACACACTGTTGCATCACGGCCGCAGGTGCACGCGTGTCATTGAAGAACGGCATTGTGGCGTCAATGTTGATGCCGTCAACTGACTACTACGTCACTTATGACGGCTCGTTCACGTATCCCGGCTGCCACGAGACGGTCACGTGGATTATTATGAACAAACCGATTTTCATCTCCACCACTCATGTGAGCGCGATTCGGTTGATTTGTTTTGCTTTGTTAGGATTCTTTTATCTCGACAATACAGTCGAACTCTGGAATCACTATAGCTGATTGGTTTGCGATCACGTGCAGTCTGTTCTCGCACCCACGTATGTACACTGGATGTATGGTGGTTGATGATTGATTGACTACAGATGAGGGTCTGATTGAGTAACAATGTCCGATCCAAGCTGAGGGAAACGAAACAAACGCAACCGCATAACTGAACGGACCAACTTTTCACGTGGAGATACGAAAATAAAACCTGTGCAGAAAAAACGTTGCATTTGAACTAATCCAGTTAACTCTAAACTAATAGGCTGTCTATCAGCTGGATCGGTTGGTGATCACGGATAGCGCAAGCTTTCTGTCCGTCCAGGACAGACTCCGCCTCCACAGCAATGCCCACCTGTGCACAGAATGCATCATGCGATCACCGACCAATCAGCTGATAGATAGCCTACAAATGAAGAAAAAACTCGAGAAACTCAAAACAACCGCAACGAGCTCGTGCTGCCGACTGATTGCAGTTCAAACAGTGGCACGAACTACGGCGCACAGAACGAGACGAAGACGTGCCGCAGTTGATGATGGAGAATCACAGGCCGGTGCAGCCGGCCAACGGACGTCTGATTCGCACGAACATACACTTCCGCGCTAAAGTCGCTCGTTGTTGTTTGTTGTTGTTGGGATTTTTAGGCAATGTTTTTAGCCAGGGTAAACCCAGAGAAGCGTACAGAACGCCATGGAGTAGGGCGCCCATCGAGTTTTCTCAGTCATTAAGTGCCTATACAGCCCTCGGCCGGCGGGGCTCGATCCCCCGAGCGCACAGACTGTAGTCTAACGCACTACCACCAGGCCACGAGGGCGACAACTTTTTAACGGCAGTTTTTTAAAACGGAGGACGCGCTGAAAAACACACATCATTCGCTTTCGTTTATCACTTTCGTTACTGCGCAATCACGCAGTGCTGAAGCGCTTCTTGTGCAGGATTCGGGGCGTTGCGTCTACGACAACATGTACTACAGCCGGAATCCGAACCGGGTGAAGTTGACCGGGCACAACTCAATGGACGATTATCAGAAGCGAGCCGGGCCGTTGTTCGATCAAGCAACCTGATTCTCAACCTATACTCTCCCTCCTTATCCGGTGCCAGTGTTGTACATCACGCTAATAAAAAACCTAGAAAAACATCCCATGTTCTGTCCCTCATCGTGTCCAGTCCAGTCCCGCCGCGTGTCCCAAGAATGAAAATTGCTAAAATGAATGCTAAAACTGCTGGAATCTGCGAAGTGGAGATTCTTACCAGAACAATCGTCGGTTAGTTACTACTCGGCATCAAGAGAAATTTCTTTACCGGCGCTAGGACGCAACGCGGGACACGCGGCGTGACAGAACACGGGACACGAGTTGTGATATTTTTTCTGGCGTGTATGCTGCGATTGAATGCGCAAACAACAAAAATTATCACATCTTTTTTCCAATTTATGCTGATTTGTATTGTTGCAGTTTTTCACAGTTTTTTTATATTCACCAGCAAAAACAATCATAGAGTAGCTGAAAAAGTGTTGACCTACAAATGTAGAAAATTGTTACGAATTCAGTTCCGTTCGTTATTCTTTCGTATAATCCTGGTGCTTTCAAAAAACTTCAAACATCCAAAATTCATGTCACCGTTGCAATACCAAGTTATACATTGCTTGCACACCAAAAAATAATACACATAGAGATGCAGATGATGTTCGTACCGATTCACATGCACAAAACCGTGAACAGATATTTTTGTTCCATGCTAAAAACAGCTTTTGTTTTCTTTCGAGAGGAACAATGCAGATGCCGCCGTTTTTTGCTTCTGAAAATTGAAATGAACCAACAAACGTGTGCATCTACCTGTAATGTATCTAGATACATGTCCATTATTTTTTTGCGTGTGATTCACAGTATGCTTGTTTTTGTATTACGGTATTATTGTATTTTGATTTACAGTTCACGGTCGTCGCGAAATACCGTAGTTCTGTGGCGAAAACTGACAAAAAACAAAAAATAAAAACTTTACAAAAACTAAAAATCGAAATACAGTATGTATATAAAACGTTGACGCACCCAATCCTAGGGTACCCGCGAGACGAGACGAGACACGATACAGAGGGTCGCGAGACGAGACGCGATAAAAAAATCTTGATCAGTAGTTTTGCATTAAAAATTTACTTTTTGATGTGCTTTACTGACGTTGTACATTTTGATATGTTCGAACAGTAAGGAACGTGTTTTTGTTTCTTTGTTTGTTTAATCGCACATGTTACCTCTCGCTCAGTCCACCCAGCCCACCACCTCAGCAGTATCGAACGGCGAACTCCTTGGACGGGCATATGATTCGTCCGGAGCTTGTTGGTCCGAGCAATTGTTCTTGACAATCTCCACGAGTGCCTGATTATGCTACATCTGTTTTTCCACCGTGTAGCCAGCAAAGTTTTGAGCAATAACCCGACCAGCGCGGCCCCGTCCTCTCCTCCCATGTCCCCGTCGTCGTCGTCAGGGTTGTTCACGTCGTCGTTCGTCGCAACTGAATTAGCACTGCTCACTGTTTCTGTGCTTTGTTCGTCAGCAGTATTATTCGTTTTTGGATTTTTTTCTCTGGTTTACGTCGGCGTAAATCGCTTCGTCTTCTTGTGCGCCCGTTTGTTCATCAGCCCTCGAGTGATTTATTGAACCGGCGTCACCAGGGCACCACGACTCGTTTTGATCCTGAAACTTGTATGTACTCTCTTGTTGACCAAAAGTTTTTTGCTTGAAGTTTTTTCTGCTTGCTTTTTTATTTTTTATACATTATACCCTTTAAAAGCTGCCCGATTCCTTGAGTCACTGTGGACTGCGTTGCAAAGGAACGGTGCATGGTGTATGGGTGTGAGCAGCTAAGCTACTTTCTTGGCATCAAGTCGACTACTCTTTTTGTATTGGTCGATGCCGTTCATAAAGGCATTGTTTTCCTTGTGTTCGGGGCCACTCCATCAGTTTCGCTAACTACCGCACACTAACTGTTTTCCTATCCTTTTTTGTGTCGGTTGGTAGGTTTTGTTGTCATTCTTCTGTCGAGAATTGGCTAACGAAGTGAAAGAGAAATGTTGAGAGAAAGTTGGAAATTGGTGATAAACACACGACATTATTAACGCATCAACCGAACAACTCATGACAATCGCGTGTTTTCTGAAACTAATCGCAGGAGCATCTTCCGAGACTTTGGATCCCCGCATCAGCGTTCGAGGCCGGGCGGGGGATCCGGAGCATTGGAGGTTCAAGTGCGTGATCCATTACATCAGAGCAAGACACTTCACATCTGTATACACTATCGTTTTAAATTTCGGCACGGTTAGTTTAGTTGTAATTTCAATTATAAATTTATGCATTGGAGGTCAGTATTCAAATGGAAAAACCATGAAAGGAGATCATTTCATCTTGTTTACAAAACTGGATTGACAGAAAACAAAAAGCACATCGTCTCAAGTGTTCACAACAATCAGTGCTTCACAATAGTTAAGCTCTCATGCAGTCTTGTGGTCTATACAAAAATCACAACACCTCTGAGAAAACGTTACTCAGTTGTTGTCAATGCAATTAGTGTAAAACTTAGCGTAAAGCATGACGGATCACTGAACCAATTTTTAACGACGTTTACAAAACGTTTTTTTGCAACAGTTCATCCAAGCTCATAAAGCCACGCTTTAGTTGTTCAAAAAATCTTCAAATCTTAAAAAAAACAAGAAAACACCAATCACATCCTCGTCTCATTCTCAATGATCAACGATTGATAGCGGTTGTGAGCGCCGCCAACGTCGCCGTTGTTGTGCTCGTCGTCGTCGTCGTCGTCATTCACAATCGGCTCCCTCATCGACAACGTCAAATGCCGGTGATCATTGACGGCGGCGCGTTGGCTCTTGCGCATGTTGTTCGCGTCGAGGTAGTACTTGCGGAACTGGCGGTTCAGCAGTCCGTAGAGCACCCAGTTGCACGCCGAGTTCACGTACGGCAGCGCGTGTATCGCGTACATCAGCAACATGCCGACGGTCTCGTTCGACAGCAACGTGATCATTTGCTCCGGCAGAAACAGAAACGACAGATTGTACAGCCAGTAGGGCGTCCAGACGGCGTAGTAGAACGCGACCACCATGATCGCCGACTTGATCACGCGACGCAGCGGCACGCGGCTTTTCACGATGCTATGCGCGAATTGGTGTTATTTGAAAAGAAATTTGTCGCGTCTGTAGCGCAGGTGTATATAGCACTTCTGTCTACCCCGTTTGAAAGTTTGAAACCCCGCTGTGGACAAGACATATAATGGAGAAACGAAAATGAGCAATAACATCTGATGGTCTTCTCCCTTCAGAGCCGAGGGTAAATTGGACTCGGGGCAGAATTGGCGGTTCCGCCGAAGTTTGGTACCTTATTGCTGCCGGAACCGGTGCGCGAATACAATTAAAAAAAACTTTTTCCGTTTTCCATTTCAGCTTCTGTTTTCTGTTTCCGTTTCCGAAGAAATATAGTGCTATCGAAAGTCGTAAAATGCTTTCGGAAAGAGAAACTAGAAATGAAAATGGTAAATAATGCGCAGCCGATTGCTCATAAAATTCTCAAGTTGCGACAGTAGAATAAGAAACTACGGTCGCCGCGGCCGCACCTTTCGCGGTCGTGCGAGACCGTGAACAACAAATTTTCACGTTCGACCGTAGAATAAGAAACTACGGTCGCCGCGCGGCCGTACCTTTCGCGGTCGTGCGCGACCGTGAACAGCAGCAGTCTCGCGTAGCAGATCGTGATGACGATCGCCGGAATGCAGTAGCCGACGACGAACGCCTCGGCGATGAACATCGCCTGCACCAGCGCCGTCATGTTCAGCGTGCACTTCACCGCGTGCAGCTTCTCCACGGTGCACCCGGTGACCTGAGTGTGCACTTGGCTGAGTGGCTGAGTGGATAGCACTTGGCACTTCCAATCGGAAGGCCCGGGTTCGAATCCGCTCGTGACCACTGGGCTGCCCCGGGTTACGTGGGGCTCAATGAATGGTTCGGCAGCATAAACGTCGGCTTTCTTGATTCACAAGATTGCTGTTCCGGTGGCGAGGAACGTAATGACATCGCGCCCATGCATACCAGCGCAGCTTGCCCAACGCCCACTTCTGTAGCAGAAAAACTGCTTCCAACGTCGCAGTCCATGTGGTGGACAATAAAAAATTGCGACACTGCCTTTCCCCAAGGGCGTTGTGTAAGGATAAAAAGGGGGCAACAAACAATAAACAACGACAACCTGAGTGTGCACGGAGGAACGGCCGAGTGAACAAGGCAGGCTGCATTTTTCAGGGTGCATGGAGCGCGCATAGTTGAAATGAAACGAAAAAATACGCCCGTATTTCTCCAAACGCGTTTCGTGCTGGTTTTTCGAGCTTCCCTGAATTGAAACCTTCGACGCTCGTACTCAATTGGCGCTCACCTGCACCGGCGTCAGCATCACCAACGACAGCGCCACGCAGCCGCTGATCACCACGTACGGCGAGCGATAGTTCAACGATTTCGAGGCGTTTTTACCGTGCACGATCGTCAGATAGCGGTCGAGCGCGACGGCGGTCAACAGGAACGTCGAGATGAACTTGTTGGTCGACTCCAACGACAGGAACAACTTGCAGACGACGCTGCCGAAGTGCCACTGGCCGGTGAGGATGTCGACGATGACGAACGGGATGCACAGCAGGACGCCCGTGTCGACGACCGACAGCGCAAGCACGTAACTGCAATCATTTTTTGGTTTTTTGGTTTTTTGAGAAGCCGTCGCGCACACCGATGCGTGGGGCCTTAGACTATCGTCGGTGTGTTGCTTTCTAACTGAACAAGAGAAAAACGCACGCGATGGGCGCTCCACTTTGCGGCGCTTCAGCCCTGGCGCTAAAACATATCGCCTAAATTGCGGTTTAATGATTCATTTGTTTCTTTGAAAACAGGAGCTGAAACTGGCAACTACTTGAATTTAGTGTGATTGAGAGGATAAAAAAGACGTTGTTTTTACTTGGGAAAATAATATAAAAACAGGAATTTGTTTTAATACTCACACTCACACACACTCAAAGAAGTGTCTTTTTCAAAAGAATTCAAAAAACGCGGGCCTCAGGTTTGAGAATACCATTTACCATTCAAAACTGTGACTGTTATTAGTTATTTTGATTTTTTAAACGTGATTTTCAGAGTGTTTATTCGAATTTTGAAATGCGACACAGTCAACTAATTGTTTTCTGAATGACGTAGTCGTGCACGTTTCGCATCACCAGTCGAAGAGTTGTATCTCAAATCGAACCAATCAAGGGAACCACAAAAACATGAAAGAAAAAGTGCGAGAAAAGAACTGTTTTTCCGAACACCAGCATCGAGTTCGCTGCTGCCTGATTGCGGCGCATGTTCGCCAGTTGACTATTGATGCTGATCACAGTGAAAATCACCCAAGTATTGCCGCATACTCCGATGATGAATAACACCGAGTACAACGGCACAATCATGTAACGGTGTTCGTACCTGTGATGTGATGAAGCTTTTTGCCTGAAATTGCTCACAGATTAAATATGGGCATTTTTACCCAAACGTTGATTACATTGCCCAAAAACTGACCACTTCTGGTATAGTAACTCTTTTAAACTTGGGCAGACCAAAGGTGGGCAATGTGCTTATTTTAGCTAAAAAATTGGACACTTTGACAAAGATACCCAAATACCTAAAGAGACAAGGGTACTTTGTATCACCCAAAAATTGTTCGTTAACTCAAAGTTGAATAAATTGCCCAAAATTACGTTAGTCGACTAAATCAGTGGACTTCAGCTTTTTGAGTAAACAATCAAAATGCGTGATGTAACGAGTTTTGGCGAACAAAAGGCAGAAACTGAAAAATGAAAAAAACATACATTTCTGGCGATTTCGATATCGTTTCGTCAATATATAGTTTGTCTTAGGTTGACATTTTCAAATTATTGTTAGTGCAGGTGAAACGAAAAGATCACGAAAAATGACGCGACAATACTGCAACATGATACATCAGCTGCTCGACCTTTCCAACAGTTGCCATTTGCAACATATGATGAACATGTTAAATCAACAATCGAATTAGATTTTTTTGTCTGAAAACATCTGAAAACACAGGAAAAACGTGTTGTCTATATTCGACATTCGATATTTTTGGACTGTACATAAGAGAGCAAGTGAAAAAATGCTGTGGAAACAAAGACAACAATGTAAATACGATCATTTAATTGCTCAAAATACACATCTAAGATTTCCAACAGTTTAGATTTGAAACAGAGGACCTCACATACTTTTGCCGATGAGACACGCTGACATTTGTCGAACACAAGATGAGAACATATTCAGTTTTCTGCAAGCTTGATTTTAATGAAAACTCAAAAATGTCTTTACAAGGCTCTAAAATGTTTTCGATCTGTAATGAGTTAATATCCCGACTAAATGAAACCATACACATTGCGGATGGTATATGTCTCAACACAATCTTATACTTTGACAATAATAATCAAAGATAGTCGAATGGAAAAATACAGGATTTGATGTGCCACAGAACGGTCGAAGCCAAAGTGCGACGAATTAAAAGTGATACAGTCATAAAGAAAACTGTATTTGTTCCGCTTGAATTCTGCGGTGAATCTGTTCTGCCTACGATAGCTACCGTATATACCGTAGACATTAGTTTTAGATTATTTCGCCATTTGTTAAAGCTTCTCTCGTTTGCCAGCGAAAAAACTCTGATTAATAACCGCTCTCTGATATTGAGCGCGGGCATTTGCGATCAGAAATAATATTGCTATTTTGTTACAAAAAAAAACAAAAAAGAGGAAGTTTGACACAGTTTCAGGTCATGTACAGGGTGAGCCAAAAAAAGGTTCCAATTCTAAAACGCTCTCACTAGCTTGTGCTAAGGTGTTTCGAGCTGAAAATTGGAACACTATTAGAAAACATTTGGAGGTTTTTCTGACCAAATTTTTGTTCCGGTATGTTCCCCCTATCACTCACTACAGCAGAATATCTGAAAAACATGAAAAATCGATAAATGTTGTGAAATACAAAGGGAGGATTTAGCTGTAACAAAGGGACCTCATAGCTCAAAATTTTTGAACACTGTTAGAACACTTTGGGAGGTTTTTTGTGATCAAATTTTTTTGGCTTACACGTACCGTATTACCCCCATTAAACCCCCCCACCATTAATCCCCCCCCCCACCAATAAACCCCCACCCCCCTGACCAGTTTCCGAATAATCCCCCCCCCACAAATAATCCCCCATGGGGGATTATTGGAGACCTGTTTGAAACACATACCCAGAGAATTCAGTGGCTGGTTGCAGTGAAAATGATGAAATTGTGCTACCAAAGGCCCCAAATGGGTGAGTTAATAGTAATTTCATCACAAAAGGCTGTTATAAAAGGAAATATCTATGTAGAGTAGAAGTTTCTGCAACTTTCTTGCCTGCCATGCAAGGTATTTTTGCCATTTTTCAACAAACCCCCCACCCCCAGAATTTTTTTTTACAAAAACCCCCCCCCCCCCCACCAATAATCCCCCCCCACCAATAAACCCCCACCCCTAAAAGTCGCTGACGTATTAATCCCCCATGGGGGTTTATTGGGGGTAATACGGTATCAGTTCACTTTTACAGTGTAATTTTCAAAAAATAGCAATTTTTGACGAAAAAACAATGGTTATCCATAATCTCACTGTTTATCTTGCCCACAAACTGACTTCCGAACTGATGTATCGTCACGCGGGGTCAAATTGAATTTTGTACGAAATTTCCGAACCACTGTTGCAAAGTTATTCGCATGTTCCCACCAATTAGCAGACCAGACTCGCTGCTCTGCCGTCCACACTTAACCATGATGGCAGCAAAGACTGAAAATGGAATTGCGTCTTTCACTGCAGAAAACAACTTGTCTGCTGTGGTAAAAATATCAGAGTGGCAAATTGTGTGAATTAAAAAAAGGAAAAACAATTTGCCTCTAGAAAGTTAAATTTGCATCTGTTCTGAGCAGAACCGCTCCCGCACGCTCAGACTCGAAGTGAAACATCAGGATAATCAAAGACTGTTCAAATGCAATTCGGCATTCGGAATTTTCAAGCTACCGTTTATGCATATTGCTTTTTTCATATTTTTTTGTGTTGTGAACACTCGGGTTGTCACCAACGTTCATCATTTGATTTTTGTTACAGCTAAATCAACCCTCTGCATTTTGCAACATTTGTCGATTTTTCATATTTTCCAGATAGTTTGCTGTAGTGAGTGACAGGGACAACATACCGTGACAAAAATTTAATCAAAAAAACCTCCAAATGTTTTCTAATAGTGTTCCAATTTTCAGCTCGAAACACTTCAGCACAAGCCAGTGACAGCATTTTAGAATTGGAACCTTTTTTTGGCTCACTCTGTACATTGTATATACCGTATTACCCCCAATAAACCCCCATGGGGGATTAATACGTCAGCGACTTTTAGGGGTGGGGGTTTATTGGTGGGGGGGGATTATTGGTGGGGGGGGGGGTTTATTTTACAAAAAAATTCTAGGGATGGGGGTTTGTTGAAAAATGGCAAAAATACATTGCATGGCAGGCAAGAAAGTCGCAGAAACTTCTACTCTACATAGAAATTTCCTTTTATAACAGCCTTTTGTAATGAAATTACTATTAACTCACCCATTTGGGGCCTTTGGTAGCACAATTTCATCATTTTCACTGCAACCAGCCACTGAATTCGCTGGGTATGTGTTTCAAACAGGTCTCCAATAATCCCCCATGGGGGATTATTTGTGGGGGGGGATTATTCGGAAACTGGTCGGGGGGGTGGGGGTTTATTGGTGGGGGGGGGATTAATGGTGGGGGGGGGTTTAATGGGGGTAATACGGTACTACATTGTAGCAGTCAATATATTCAAAAGTATACTGTAACAGTACTGTACGCACTAATTTAGAAGCCTATTGCCGGATGCAAAACAACAAAACTACATAATACCGGCTACATTTTAACATATATTATATCTCAAAACCGATTCAAAAAACGAAAAAACTGATATTGTTAAAATATTCAGAAAACAATAATGACATGTGATGAATTTTCAAGAAAACAAAGAGAAAGAAAAATCGCAGAAAACCTGCATATTGACGCGGTTTTTCTTGCGTGAGCCTGAGCAACATGAAACAAACCCAGCGAAAAACATGAGCGACGGCGAACACAGGGTGGAAAAAACGCAAAATACGAAACTTTGCCGCCCCGATAGTTACATTGGTACGTGTCAATATTTAAACACACACGCACACCCGAGAGGCATCATGGTCGCGTAAAGTGAGTGAGAAAAAAGCCGCGAAACCTGACGCCACTAAACTCCGGTGCAAGGTGTGTGGTCCTGAAGTCTGACGCAGAAAAAATGAAGCCATGACTGAAAAAAAAATAAAACTCTTTTGATTGCTCGTGCATTGGAGCGTTTTTGTGTGATGGTGTTGAGTTGACTAACCTAATAAAAAAAACGCCGTTCGCGCGCAAAAAAACCGCAAATGTCAGTGGACCGTGGCGCGGCCCCCGTTCCTTGATGATACAACTTGTCGCTGTTCGAAGGACCAACGGCCTACAAAAGCGTTCAATGGGTTTGCTGAAGCGTTTCAAATGTAATAAGAAATGAAAAATTTCAGAGCAGAGAAAAAAAGGAAAAAATATGGTCGTCGTCGTTTTCGTCTTCATATTAAAAAATCGGCGCGTTTAATGCGCGTTCGCAGGAGTTCGCAATAAAACCGCGTGTGTGTCACGATTTTATCTGTTATTTGGGACAGCAATTTTAAAAAGACCGGTGTCCATTCGGCGAAATTTACCGAAACTGCACCTTTAAAAAATTGATGAAAATCATGTTCCTGAAGCAGAAAACTTTAGGATTAGACCAAAAAACTGCGGTTTTAATGAGCCAAAACTAAATGGACATTGGCTCGCGCTTTTAAACGGCTATTAAACGAACAGCAATTTGTCGCAATGTGTCTAAGATTTTCAGTCAAAGTCAGCGCGCATGACACTGGTTGGGCAGAATGCACCCATGATGCACCTTGAACCTACACATCTGAAAACATTGCAAGTAATCTATCTATATCCGACATAGCTAAAATCACAAGCCATATCAAAAGAACGCTTCCCGGACTTCTCCCGCGCACACATTTCTCGCGGACATTTCCCGCGGCGAACATTTCCCGCGTGGACATTTTCCGCGGCGGACTTCTCCCGTTTCTAATGTCCACTTGAAAATTGTCCGTTTGGAAATGCCCGCTGCGGTAAATGTACGCACGGTAAATGCCCGTTTGCGAAATGTCCGTGCGGGAAATGTCCGTGCGGGAAATGTCCGCGCGGGAAATGTCTGCGAGGGAGATGTCCGGATACAAAAGGAAAACATGAGCCTTTTCAGCGAAATTCTGAACATATAGTCGCGTCACGTTGTTTTCACGAATCAACTGTCTGTCATTTCATGGGGAGCGAGTTTTTTTATGTCAAAGTCGATTTATCGTTTTCTTGCAGTTTGACGCTAACCTCAGTATTTTACACGCCGAGTTTGATTGCAATCAAACGATGAAACCTATTTTTGACTGTGTCACTTTCATGGGCGCCCATATGTTCAAAAACGCTTTTGTTTGTTTCGACGTTTTCCAATCCAATAATAACGATTACAAAACGTCTCCATTGTGCCGTTCAAAGGGCGCCCAAGTTGACCACCCTAGTTGTGTTTCGGCCTGCGTTCGATCAAAGCGAAAACATGTGGAAATGCGTTTTTTTGTAACATCTTGTTATCTTTCTTGCTGGCCTATTTGAGAAATAAAAGAACACACCGCGGCAACATTGAGAAATCGTTGCTACTAAAGTTGTTAGTTCTTACTAAGTCTATTATTGCTACTAATGTTGCAAAAAACATTATGTGAGCTGAATTTTTGTTGCAACGTTAGTTTTAAGCCGAACTACCAATTATCTAAAAATGCGGGAGACGCATATAAAAGGAGGAATATGGCCTTGTGTAAATGTTGCAAAAAACATTATGTGAGCTGAATTTTTGTTGCAACGTTAGTTTTAAGCCGAACTACCAATAAAACTCGAGTGTCGGATTTAGTAGCAACTGCAGTAGCAAGCCTAATAGCAACGGTTTTCACAATGAGCGTGAGCAGTGTGCTTCTCCAATTGAGATATACCGATAAGAAGAATGGACCTGGCGACGAGGAAAACACGAGAACGCAATTTTTAATTTGAAAACAGGAAAAACCTTTTATGACTTAATGGCGAGGATTTTGTCACGTGTGTAAATCGACATGCGTCGACATACGACAAATAAGTCGACATACAACTATAAGTCGCGACAGCAGAGCGCTCGCAACATTTGAAATAATCGATATGCAAAGTTACCACAACAATCGGCAGTGAGCAGTGAAGAGTAGCAAAAAGGCACCTCGTATTTTTAGCTACTTTTTAGCTACTAGATAGAACACAAGTTTGGACAAATTTCAACTTTTGCAATCAAACGATTCACGGTCCGTTCATCGCTCAATCAACAGGGTAACCCACCATTACTTCTCGACACCCTGTCTCTCGTGTGGTGAACGACAACGCACGTGACGTTTATGCACATTATTTCACCATTTTACCGTCCTTTATGACGTTAACGGTGCTAGATTTCTGTACGATAAAAATGTCAAAATGAGTTATAAACATGCCAAACTTTTTGCGTGTGATTTGATTAGAGTGCTGGCTTTTTGTGAAACATCATACTTCACTGAGGAACCCGCCTACAGAGTTCCACAGATCCTACAGATATCCATGCACCGTGCGTATCCGTTTATTTTGTGAAACGTGTCTCTGGAAGAACGTGCGGGCCACCACAGCACTCCGTATAATACACTGTTCTTACGTTTTTATCGGTATTCCTGCGTTTCGCGAAATGAAATAAAAAGTATCGCTCCGTTTAGTTTCATGTTTCCTTGTTCATCAAGTGCATTTTCTATTGATGATTGGGCCAATCAGATGTGCGCTTATTTGAATATTTGAGATGGATTGATTGAAAGTCAGAAAAACATGTTCCGCATTGAGGTTAAAACTTTCACAAGGAAAAAGCTAAAAATAATCAAACGCATGCTGAGAAAAATGACCGATGATGAGAATGATGAGATCCAGTTCCGCCAGGAGCACCCCACAAAAAACCAAATGAACGTTTCATGGCTTGCCTAAATAAAAGCAAATAAACGGCGTTTTTTTCGTGAATCTTCCATCTTTTCTGAATGAAAAAAACCCTGAAACCGAGAAATATCATGGGAATCTAGCGCATCAAATTTCAAAAACGCGAAATTGAAAGCGTATCTGGCCACGGTGCGCATTATTGCAGGCAACATTGCAATTGGATGCAGTTGCAAATGTATTGGAGTGCATTGACAAGTTTGTTTCCAAAAATATTCAAACAGCTTTTTCAATCCTGTGGAAAAAGACCTAAAGAGTTCAGATTTTTCAGATTGATAAAAACTCCATAATAAGGGAAATATAGCGTGTTCCAATCCAACAATGCAACATTTTCAATGGCCTAATCACATGTATACAGTGAATCTCGGATCAAAAAACTCTCCGGTCTGCTGAGTAAAAACTCCAATTCGATCGAAACCAACAAAACTAGAAGAAAGCTCAACTTCAGAGCTGACATTCAACATACAGAAAAATGGCATGGTTAAGAGTGCAGCTAAAAATAGGGCAACCGAGTCTCGGAGTTCATTCAAAATGAATGATACATGACAAAATGCTGCGTTCAAGAGCAATAGGGCTGCACAAAAACTTTTTTGGATGGAACGCTTTTTTGTCCGAACTAATACTAAACAGCAAGCTGTGTTAGTGCCCTCCAAACTAATCAGCAAAACTCAGTTTTTCTGTGAAAGCACAAGCAAAAGCCTTTGCAAGCTAATTAGCGGCACTGTACTGGACCGACCAATAAGCATGCAACTGGAAAAATGGATAAATTTGCCATGAAAAGGCCCCAGACAGCTCTGCTGTCAAACTGACGAAAAGATAAAAAAACGGCGTTCAATGGCGTGTTACGGACGGGCTGATACAGAGTCATCCCCTTTTTTTTGATTTTCTTGACTGAATATATCCGGAATTTGAACAGCAGCAATTTACCAGCAAAACTTTCTTCCACAACCATGACGTAAAACATTAGCATATTCAGCAGTTGACTGAGCTTCAAATATGAAAAAAAAGACGCAACTGTGTGTGTTGCGTTTTCGGCAGGTGGTCTGCAAACAGTTGACCCATTTTAGGTCATACTTCGTTATCGTGCACAAACAATTGAATCTGTTCATACTCATAAACCACAATTGACGATGGATGGGCAGCAGATTATTCTAACTTTCTAAAGTAAAACTTAAATGAAGATATAAAATAAATAAACATTTTTCAGGTGGCCCGTGTTGGAGCTCTCATGTGGGCTGATCACAGAATACGGGACAGAAGGTCATATCTGAAACTTCCGTTCCGAGAATTTGAACATTGGAAAACTGTTTTGATATCCAGACAGAAAGAACACCGAAAATCCTCGGTGCTTTATTCGGGAGTCCATGTACTAATTGATGTTTTGAAGCTTGAGCTATTTTAGGCGCGTACAGTACGTTCCCATGGGATTAATGGAACAAACACACTTTACATCCTTTCAGAGGCATATGGCAAAATAAGTTCCAGTATGCTTTTTATATATGTTGCGCCGTATATTGCGTAGTGCTGCATAAAAGTTTTGTGTTTTTTTCATATGGCACAATTACAAGTATTGCTCAAAAGAACGTTGCGCGGCCGACTACGGTATTGCATTGCGTTGGGTCTCGCCACGATCTGTCTGAAAACAATTCGTGTTCTGCCGATAAAAGTAGCCAGCGATTTACCGTCAGAAAATTGAATTATTGGCATGTATTTCTCTCAATTCCAAGCAAACTGCTCAGAATACTGGATAGATGTTACACGGTAAATATCGTAGTCAATTAAACGGCGGCGATGCTTATGATTCGAAAAAAAGTTTATCAGCGGCAGCTTTTGCGACACACGGAAAGTGCAGAGGTCGCGAGCTACGTAGAGAGCGAGAGTTTCAGCGTATTTCTGGACCACCAACGTTGTCCAATTGCAAATTTATTACTGCTGACCACGAGGCAGACTTTATCAGTGTGGAATAATAACAACACATAACTTGTTTCACTGATGGGCACATATCGCTAAATGCAGTTGTTGGATTGCAATTGAATTCAGGAAAACAAAACTAATGAACGAACCGCCACTTTAGACGATGCTTTTAACCATGGCTGACCCAGAACAACGTACAGTAAATGCCGGTAAATGGGTCCCCGTCGAGTTTTGTTTTCTGTCCTCAACTCCCTTTACACCCCTCGGAGGGGCTCGATGCCCCGAAAGCACAGACAAGAGTCAAACGTACTGTACAGGCCACGAGAATGCCAAAGAAAAAGTCCAAGAGGAAAACTGATTGTAATTGTGTTGACCGTTTTTATTCGTTGAGATCACGTGACTTATCAGGATGTTCAGTTCAAAATGCAACCAATCAGCCCATCGCAACATGCACAGTTTCGTGTCCGCGCTAATTATGCGACATGATGAAGTTGCACTGCGATGGAAATTTTTATTTGTCTGTACCCATTCTGTTGTCTGTCTGCGATGGAATGACAAAGCATGCAAGTTACAAATGTATGCATTGGAGGAGCAAGCCGGTCTATCATTGGGTCTCGACTCTTGACACGCCCTTTCTTGCACGTACATGTTCTCCTTCGTTGTTCAAAAAGTGCGAAAGGTTCACAACTCTGTTCCAATTGTCTTTTTTCCTTCTTTTTTCAATAATGTGCTTCGACAGTCATAAAAGTTGTACATGTACTTAGATCGTGTCGAGACCTACTATGGTTACGGTATGGAAACTGCACTCATTGTACCGCGGTGTTTTTTTGACTTTTTTAATATTAATAAAATGTAAAAAAATAAAATTTTATGCCCAGCCAACCGTCACAATAAAAAGTCATTATTTGCGAGACGGAAACTGGTAAGGTGTGTGCGCTTTCGGAACAGCTGATGAAATAATAAACTCTTGTTACAATAATAAAAAATAACAGTTTTTTGCCATTCATAGGTTTTATCAATAAAATAAGTTTGTCATTCATATTATTCAAGAGATGAGGCGTTTTTTTGTAAGATGAAGTTAGCAAGTGTTACTATCGATGAAAACTTTGCTGAAGCTCTGCATTGAACTACATGTAACGTGCCGCCATCGTTACGTTGAGATTGTTCTCAAATTTATCATATTTCAATTTTTTACACGAACAACAATACAACATAAACATACTGCACTGTTAGTCAATATCATTTTATTCAAAATTCCTGTCATTTGCATTTTTTTCATGGACACAATCAAAATGAAACAGCATTTTTAATATTTGGAAGGCAAGATCACATTTGATTTCTGATTGTTTTGGCAGCTTTCCGAAGTTTCTGAACATAGTAAACGAACACAGCATAACTTGAGGGCAAACTGATTGGTTTTGCTGACTGTCATATACTGTACAAACGGCCAACCAGGTTCTTCGATTTGAAATATTCTTTTTGTGTGCAGTATTGAATGGTTTTCAGCCCCAGTAAATCATTAGCAATCAGCTAAATGGCTGCGTGTGGATTGGGATCGTTGATTGGTCAATCCAGGATCTCGGATGTGCTCATCCAGGATGTGCAAGACACGATGGTCACAACATTATCGGTCGCACCTGAACCTGAGACAATTCATCCATACACGCTAAAAAGGGGCCAGAATCTAAGCCGAAATTCATTCCATGCCAAAGTCATGCCATGTCAAAATTTGACAAAAAGTGGCTTGACTTTTGCTGCAAATTTTTCAAAATTTTTGAACTGGATTTTGCTATGAACGTTTTGTCATGGAATGAATTTTGCCGCGGATGTGGTCCTTGTCGGCGTGGTGATGCACAGTTGTGTGTATTGTGGATTTATTCAAACGTATCCGGACTAAAATAACGTCATTTGCTTTAAAAACGCCCGTTTGTCAAAGTACAGACCCTAGAATGTCAGTTTGGTGTGACTGATTCGACATTCACCATTTGTTTATGGGAAGAAATCGGCTAAACGGGAAAGTCTGGTTTGCTGTGAACGGCAAGCGCATGTTTGGCGGCACATGACGTCATTTCAGTGGGACACGTTTGAAAAAATAGGTCATATTACGACTATAACGACAACAAGCAAACGTCTGTTATCATTCTCGTCACGAGTGCAATCGCAGAGCAACACAAGATCACACTGGATTCCGAAGGGCGAATCGTGGCAGCGGCGCCGGCCACTTTTGCCATTCGCGCAAAGTCGCCGTTGTGTGGCCGACAGGCAACGTCCAGGAGACGGCACAGAATCCCGTACACGTCCACCACTCGTAGCCAGTTCCGATCGGCGAAGTCGTCGTTGTCAAGCTTGTTGATGCCTGGAAAGGATGAAGAAAGTGGAAATTTCAATAAGTCTGAATTTCAATAATT